>CAUYQG010144532.1:0-23346 GCA_963574415.1 Tarsius wallacei | reverse complement strand
AACCCGTGGGCTCAGGTAATCCACTCACCTCAGCCTCCCAAAGCTCTGGGATTACAGGCTGAGCCACCGAGCCCGGCTTGGATGCATTATATAATGGCAAATAAGTCTGAGCTTTAAGTGTACCCACCCTAAACATTTATGTTGATTTCACATCTTTGTAATTGTGAATGGTGCTGCAGTAAACATCTGAGTAGAGGTGTCTTTTTTTGTATAATGACCCTGTTCCTTTGGGTAGATACCTAGTAGTGGGATTGCTGGATCAAATGTTACATCTACTTTGAGTTCTTTGAGAAGTCTCCATACCGATTTCCATAGAAATTGTACTAATTTGTACTACCATGAACAGTCTATAAGTATTCCATTTTCAGTGCATCCATGCCAGCATGTATTGTTTTTTGATTTTTAAAAAAATAATGACCATTCTGACTGGTATAAGATGGTGTCTCATTGCGGTTTTAGTTTGCATTTCTCTGGTGATTAGTTGTGTTGAGAATTTTTTCATATATTTGTTGTCCATTTGTATATCTTCTTTTGAGAGTTATCTCTTCATGTCATTTACCCACTTTTAATTGGGATTATTTGCTTTTTTCTTGCTGATTTGGTTAAGTTCTTTGTATTCATTTTGTCAGATGTATGGTTTACTAATATCTACTCCCATTTTGTATATTGCCCGTTCACTCTGTTGATTATTTCTGTTGCTATGCAAAAGCTTTTTGATTTGATTAAGTCCCACTTATTTATTTTTGTTTCAGTTGCATTTGCTTTTCGGATTTTAGCCATAAATTCTTTGCCTAGGCCCATGTCCAGAAGAGTTTTTCTAACCTGTTTCTTTCTCTTCTTCAGAAACACCTATAATTGTTAGGTTTGGACCTTTTACACAGTGTCACATATCTTGGAGATTTGGTTCCATTCTCTTGATTCTTTTTACTTCATTGTTGTTTGACTGAGTTAATTTAAAAAGCCTTGTTTTCACATTTATAGAATCTTAAAAGTTTCCACTGCATTTTATACTTCCCTAAATGAGGTTTTTATTTCCAGAAGTTCAGCTTCATTTTTTAAAAAATTATCTATCTCTTTGGAGAATTTTTCATTCCTGTCCTGAATAATTTTACTTTTTATTTCTTTATGCTGGTTTTCAACTTTCTCCTGTATGTCATTTAGCAAATTTTTGAATTTTCTCTGGAATTTCATAGATTTCATTTTGGTTAGGATTTATTGCTGAGAAGTTAGTGTGGTCTTTTGGTGGGGGTGTTGAAGAACTCTGATTTTTCATATTATTAGAGTTATTTTTCTTGTTTTGTCTCATTTGGGCAGACTGGTTCTTCTTATTTGAGGTAGGCAGGGGTCTGATGTAGGCAATGCTGTGTTCCCTTGATTATGTAGAGCCTTGGTGTGATGAGTTTTTCAGTTGCCAGCTGTGGCAGTGCTATGCTGGGTACCTGAACAGGCAGGCTCTAGGTGTCCTTACTGGTCAGGGTGGCTTGGATAGTGGTGTTTGCTGGAGTCTGGAATCAGACCTTCCCCAAAACTGAGATATTATATCAGATATCATGTGCCAGTTGACCTCCAGCTGGGAGATGATGCTTGCTGGAGACAGCCGACTGTAGTGGTTGCTATGGACGTTCTGCATGGCTAGTGTTTCTCCAAAGAAGTGCCCATCTGGCCTAGGCAGTAGGTGGGCTACCCAAGTTTCTCTGTCTGTTTTGAGCCTTTGGGGAGGGTGTGGGGGCAAAAGTGCTCAAGCTCACTACCTGTGTGCACCATTGGCTAGTCCAGTGGGAATTGGGAAGGAGTCTCTGGCCACTGGGTAATGCTGTCTTGGTGTGCAGAGGTGAGTCTAGTTTTTCTTTATAAAGATAATGGGTAAAGATATTTTCTGCCATTTTCAATTTGAACATTCAATAAAAGGTTCAAATATTTTAGTATGTAAAATTTACATAAAGCCTTAAAATCATTACTTTTGTGGAAAAACTTAAGCAGACACTAGACGTTTTTAAAACTCCAGGTCAGCCTCATCAGGTACCCTCCCACTATGGGAGCTCTTCTATCCTCTCAATAATCCTGCTTTCTAAAGAAAAAAAATCCACTTAATGTTAGATGATTAAATAGTATTTTCTTATGGAAGTTGAAAAACAAGACGTTATAAGAAGCTTATCCCACACCAACAAAATCTTATTGGCTTATTTATTTTTATTTTTGAATAAGAGTGAATATGGAAGCTTGTGGCTTAGGAATTTCCTGTTCTGTTTAGATTATGTTAAATAACATACAACAGTTATTTTTTTTCAACAGCTTTTATAAACAACTAAGACTTTAGATGGAGTAATATGGGTATGAGATGGGGTTTGACCCAGTTAGGTAGACAGAAACTTCAAAAAGTATTTTATGGCATAAAGGGATAATTAGTTCACTTTTCATGAATTACTTGTTTTTTTGTGAGTTGCATGTATATTTATGGAAATTAAATTTCATTTTAAAAATAATTTAATTCTTTAATTTGATAATCTATTTTACTAGCCAGTTTAACACTTTAATTTCCACTGTTCCTTAACTCTGTAAATGTATGCTTCAACAGAGTATTATTAACATCAGTAATACTAATGAATCATGTTAACAGTTCTTTAAATCAATCTCTATAGTAATATAAATAAAAATAAATAGTAAAACAGTAGCAGTTTTCAGACCTCAGTGAGAGTTAAAGATGTTTCATATTTCATATTCATATTTCAAAACCCATTTAACTGTGGAACTGAGGAACTTCAGGTAACCTTCAATTAGAATGTGTCATCTGAAATGTAATGACTTGCTAAGAGACAAATGTCAGGTGGAGAATCTAAGAATTCTATAAACACCTTACAAGTGATGAATATACTCAGTTAAAATCATATGCTTGTGAACTGATATTGATATTTGGCAGTACCCGTGTGAAAAGATATTTTCAAAGATGAAATATGCAAAATCTCATTACAGATAAACATTAACAGATGAACATTGATTTTGATGACAGGGAACATCAACTTTGAGCCTCAAATAAAACAAAATGCTTTCCTCCCAAAATAATTCCATTCTTCTCATTGGTAGATCTGTATTACAAAAAATTATATTCACTTGTTAGCATTATATTTCCAATTTTGTTAAAAACTTTATGGAAATATATTTGTCCCTTACTATGTAATAAGTACCTACAGAATAATCTTGATTTTGCCTCTTGGGCTGTAAAGCATAAAATATTTACTATCTGGGCCCTTATATAAAAAGTTTGCCAATCGTGAGTTAAGCAATTATTCATTAAGTGAGCTCATGTCTATGAAATACAAAGAAATACATTTCTGTTGATAGGATTTCAACCATTGGCGGAGAAAAATTTATTTTATATCATTCCCAGCACAGACTTTAGACGAGCATTTACCTCAACTTAATTCAAGTTCCTTATTTTACAGTTAAGAATCTAACTGTAAAATAAGTTAGATTTACAGTAGCTTACGCTTGTAATCCCAGCACTTTGGGAGTACAGTAGCTTACGCTTGTAATCCCAGCACTTTGGGAGACTAAGGAGGGGGGATTGCTTGAGCCCAGGAGTTCAGTACCAGCCTAGGCAACACAGTGAGACCCCGTCTTTACAAAAAATTTTAAAAATTTGCCTGGCATGGGCGTATGTGCCTATAGTCCCAGCTACTTGGGAGGCTGAGGTGAAGGATCACCCGAGCCCAGGAGGTTGAGGTTGTGGTGAACTGTTAGCCTCTGCACTCCATCCTGGGCAACAGAGATCCCAACTGAAAAGAAAAAAAAAAAAAAGAATCTAAGGTTTAATGGAAGCTAGTCATTGGTAGAACTGAAAATAGAACTAAAATATTTGAAGTATTTATGCTGGGTGCTAAAAAAGATAAAGACAAAGAAATGGGAGAAACAGTGTCTGTATCGTCAAGAGACATGTAATCTGTATCAAGGGAAAGTGTATCAGTCAGGGTCCCAGCAAGAAACAAATGACATACTCAAATGGACTAATTGAAGATGATTTAATGAAAGACTATTTATAAAATTGTGAAGAGGGTTATGGGAAATAGTACTTGTTACTACTGAGGCCTGAAGAGATGGAGCGATGACTTTTAGTGGAGGAATCCAGCTACTGTCAATCTGCTCTGTTAAAAAAGGAGTTGATACTTCTGCCTCATTCTTTTCTTTTCCTGCCCTTTCATTTCTTGCTGGTGCCTTCCATAATTCTTACCTCACCAAAAGCTACAAGGCAGTAACCTTTAGATGTAGTCCAAAAACGTTAGCCTCTTAGGGGAAACTGCCATTTGGAGAGTGGATCTGAAGGGGCAAATGGAGAACATCTGGCACAGAGAGTAAGATTACTTATACGATAACAACACGTGGTAACGTATTCTCAGTGTGAGCAATCTGGATAACATATACTTTAAATAATAGCATAGAAAGACATAAAAATGTCATTTTTTAGTGCTTTGCATTTTAAGAAGTATATTCTTATTATATCTGCATAACAGATTTAAATATGTACAGCATTTCTTTCTGTACTAACATCTGGATCAAAAGTAGTTCAGTCCTTCATATTTTAAATTGGTAGTCCACTTCTTCTACATAAAGTTGTTCTATTCTCTATCAGAAGCAGATGTTGTTTTAAGTAATTAAGAACTCATCTTTAGGAGGAGGCTAAGTAGTAAAATCCAGGAAGGCCAGTGATATATTGCAGTTGTTTATCATTTGAAAATCTATTATCTTTATATTTTTGTAAGTGGGTCTTTTTATAGAATGAAAGAGACATAGTAGAGCTTCTCAGTATAAAAATAAATTGTGAACATTCCAGTATATAATATTGTCATTAAAATTATGGATTTTGTAGTTAGACTGCCATTTGAATTCTGGCCCTGCCACTCAGTTGGGCAAATTACTTAGACTTTCTCAGCCACAGTTTATTGTAAAAATAAGAACCACAATATTGTTTCAAGTATTAAGTGAGATAATGGCTTATAGTAAATTCTCAATAAGTGTTAGTTATTATTAGTGGCATTATTAGGTTCTATAAACAAAATTTCAAATTTATAAAATGGAACAAGTGATATTTATAGGATAAGTCATTCTAAAAATAGTTATTAAGCAACCATTATGTACTAGGTACTCACTCTGCTAGATGCTTGGAGTCACAGTAGGAACAAATCAGATTTTGACCTCCTGGAAGCTAAAAGTACTAATTTGCATTGATTTATATTAAATAATGAATTAATTAGTAAACAGTACCTGTACTGACATACATGCTACTATTTAGTTATCCGCATTGACCATTAGCATACCAAAATGACTAGGATAGCTTATTTTTACATTTTTTTCTTTCCAAAATCAAGTTTAATAGGGTTTTTAAAAAAATGTTTTGAAATTTAAAAATGTATAATTTCGATTAAAATATGTTTTATATATATTCATATGGCTCAAAAGGCAAAAAGTAGAAACAGTCATACATTGAAGTCTCCTCTCCAATGCCCAGTTTCTGCCTCATCTCACAACGCTAATAGCCTTCTCAGTCACTATACATTCTTTTATTCTCTTGGAGCATCTTTTTTTTTAGTTGACATATCATAGTTGTACATATTTTTTATGGCACATGTGTTATTTTGATTTATGCATACAAAATATGTAATGATCAAATCAGAGTAGTTGGGCGATCCATCACCTCAAATATTTATCTTTGTTTTGGGAACATTACAATTCTCTTCTAACTACTGTGAAATATAAAATTATTCTTAAATGTAATTTCTCTACTGTACTATCAAATATCAACTTTTTCCTTTTAGGATAGTTTATTTTTTAATAGTTTCGTGGTCAAGATTTAGCATAGTTTATCATTGTGGTGGACTCTGTAATCTCAGCAAAGCACTAGGTTGTTGTGCCTTTGTCTCCTAATAAATTTATAGTAAATAAGCAGCCATTAATTTAGGAAAAAAGACCACTAAGTTAAAAATAGAAATATTCTAAAATTCTTCTAGTTCACATTGATCTTTGATAGCCTGTAATATAACTGTCTGGTGTCCTTTTCTATGCCATTTGGAGCTACAAATGATAATTTTTTATTTGTGTGATACCACTGGAAAGTTCAGTGTTTGGGAAACTAACTTATTTTACACAGAACAGTAGTTAGTAGTTGCTGTCATTTTAGATGGACTCTCTGGAAGTTACTTACAGCTTGATTTTAGTCAGTTTCTTTAGCTGATCCATGTCACATTATAATAAGCCTATTCAGTGTTAAATAATTGCCATATTTGTGATATTTTATGCTATCTTATACATGAAAAATTAGTGTTTAGTGTTCCCTTATTTTGTGAAGTTTTTCTTAAAAGGTAGTGTTAAATTTATTTTATTGTTTAAAGTGTTTTGGGGAAAAAAGTCACTTTTGCCTATGCAAAGCATAAAACTTTGAGTATATTTTGTTTTATAAGTATAAGATAGCATGGTGATCCTTGGAGAATCTGATTTTTTAAAATATAGACAAGAGGTTTTCAGTTATCATTTTTAAATCAAGTTGCTATGGGGCTGGTATCTTTGTTTGCTTAATTTTAAGCACAGTTACCATGACAAAACTTATTTACTCAGCTAATGCCTAGCAGTGTCAAATAGATCCTGCTGGTAGCAGGAGTAATTTTTATCTGACCAATACAAATTCCAAATAAAAAAATGGCAAATTTTTACTTTAAATGGAAAAAGATTAGTTTGTTAATATAAATTGTTAAGTTTCTTTTTTGGTTAATTAAAATCTATCTTGATGCTGTTCTGTTAATTTTCTTTAATATCTATATCTACTCAATTTAATATTCAGTTATAAAATAAAGGCAGGTAAGAGCCTAGTAATTATATCTCTGTTAAATATTTAACATTTTATACATGAAATGTTATCATTTAATTTCATACAGTTAATATAAAAATTCTTTTTTCTTTTCTTTCTTTCTTTTTTTTTTTTTAAGGCAGAATCTCACACTCTGTCGTCCAGGCTGGAGTGCAGTGGCATGCTCACGGCCATCACAGCCACTGCCTGCTGGGTTCAGGTGATCCCTCTGCTTCAGCCTTCCAAGTAACTGGAACCATAGGCACGTGCCACCATGTCTGGCTAATTAAAAAAAAAATTTATTGTAGAGGCAAGGTCTTGCCAAGTTGCCCAGGCAACCCCTGCGTTCAGGTAATCTTCTCGCCTCTGCCTCCCAAAATGCTGGGATTACAGGTGTGAGCCACCACACCCAGTTAAGAAAACATTCTTAAATATACCTGTGCTGCTTTTTTATATAGTCTTTCTTGGTAATACATGCCTTTTATTACTCTGGAGATGTAGCCATTTGGCAGAATCAGCTAGTTATTTTTTTATGGTCCTGAATCCTTACACTATTAGCTGTGTGCTTGTTAAAATTGAATGACCTAATTTCTGATTGTTACTTTCTTGTAAACTTGAATTTGCTGCTTTCAAAAAGTGTTCTTGTTTAAAGAATACTTCCATTGTGGCCTATACATCTTTACTCTATTTTAAGAGATCATATATGTTGATGGGGATTAAGAAATAGGAAGTAGAGAATAGAAACCAAAGAAAATAAGAAGACACCAGAAAGATGTAGACAGTGGTAAGCAGATTTGTGTTGCTAGATACCCTTCTCCACATTGGTTTGGGGAATCATTGGATGTGATTTTGGTTGGAAAAACAAATTGGTAGAATTTATATTTCTTTGTAGAAGGCTTGGTTCACTTAAGACCAAGTAGTTTCTTTGTTTCACTTGAATGTTTGCCTACATGCAATTTTTTTTTAGTTGAGTAAGGTTAGACACAGAGCTAAGAAAGACAAGGAAAATCAGTATTCTGGTCCTGGTTTTCTTTATCTGTAAAATGAAAAGATTGGAATGGTTGACTTCTAAATTCCCTTCAGCGCAAATATACTCTGAATATGTGTAACAGGAGAGTGATATGACATGAATAGTTTTGAAAATTGATTTTACTGTATTATGTGGATAAAATTGTAAGAGAGGAAAATTGATTCGAGGTTTGAAAGTGGTATGACAAAAATGTGAAAAATGTAGGTGTGACAGAAGATCAGAAATACGTGAATCGAATTAGATTAAGTGGGGAAGAAGAGAGGAATTTTTAATGTTTCATTATATTTAAAATCAGAATAATAATACGGATCTCACAGTAGGTTGAATGTAATAATAAAGATAAAGCTCCCTGCAGAGTGTTTAGCATGGTAAACATACAAAGTTTCAATCTTTTGTTGCTTATGGTTTGCCAGATTTGGGAGTGCCTCCCTTTGAGTTAGGTCTTAGTTTTGCAGTGAGACAGACATTTGAGGATACTAAAAGACAGAGTCTGATTCAAAGATTTCATTAACCATTTATTCTCTTTGAAATGCATGACTCAAACACCATTTAGGTAGTGCTATAGTGCTTTCTACCCTTTGTCTAAAAATGGGAAACATTTGTCCTGGGTTCATAACTGGCATTGATAATTCTAATGATCAGTCTAGGTAGGGTGAGTAGACCACAGAAGGGTATCAGCCTGAAGCTGCGCCTTTGTAGGGAATTTTTTATTCTAATCTTCTCCAGTACTGCTCTTGAGGCAGAGATTACAGATTGATGATGAGATATATTTATAATCTCTGTCCACAGTGAAATACCATTAGTATTTTCCATTGTGTTATTTGGGAAATCAAGGTTCAGTGTTTAAACACATTAGAGAGACATAGATATCAAAAAAGACAAAGAATAGAATTTCTAAACAAAGAGGGTTTTTTTGTTTGTCTTTTTTTTTTTTAGTAGAAATGGGGTCTCAATGTGTTGCCTGGGCTAGTCTCAAACTCCTGGACCCAAGGGATCCTCCTGCCTTGGCCTCACAAAGTGCTGGGATTACAGGTGTGAGACACTACGTTCAGTCAACAAAGAGATTTTCAGTGGAGAATGTGCATATGTTATTTTTTATTTTTCCTGACTATAGATATGTAACTATTTTAGTAATAAATCTGATGTCTCTGGTTCAGTCACCATTCTTAATCTTAAACTATAATCTATGTGTCCTCAGATAAATTAAAGAAGAAATATATGTTTTTTGTGTTTTGTTAGGCAGAAGGTATGCCACCTAGGACTAGCTAGTTCCTCCATCTAACTTAAATGTTACTGCTATTTGTGGCCTTTTTAGTTGTGTGAGTTGTATAGAACTAATTTTGGGGGGAAAAGCAACACAGCCTCCTCTGGTTGTGTGATAACTTAGTGGGAGGTAGTATAGTAGACTGTTGGAGAGCCAGGGCTCTGGTATCAGACTACCTTATAGTAAGTATAGATGGGGCCATTTCTTGATTTGGTCATAAAGCCGCCAGTTTTGGCTAATCTCAAACCTTTGCAAAAGGACCTTGGCTTGTGATCTCCTTTGAAGTTTTTTTTTTTTTTTTTTCTTGATCTGGATCCAAGTTTGTAAAATATTTCTGTTATTGAAGCGAGTATTATTTTTTTTTCTTATGGTCTTGTTCATAAACCATGCTTAGAATTCTAGAATATTTCTTATGTAATTCTGAATTATTTAAGTGTTTTAGCAAGATCTTTTAACTATTAGCAGTTTAAAATTTAATCTCTTAATTGCTTAAATTATACTAAAATTTTTGTTGTAACTTAAAAAGAAAACATTTTATTTATTCAAGGTAAGAGGACAATGAAAATTATATTCTTAAAGGGTCTACAATCTCAATTTCTTTAGTTATTTTTGACACTTTTTTCCTCGAATATATATCTCTTGATGGAATGTAGAAGCCGTGTCAGGGATGAAGATAAAAGTTTGCTCATCTGTAGGCTAAAGAAACCTACAGTTGAGTTGAGGCTTGGGCCAAGAAATATATCCAGAAACACACAGGAGATCTAGAAGAGAAGTAGATAGGTAAGAACTTGAAAATAGCTAGAGAGAATAAGAATAAGAATAATTAGAGATTAGGAATGCAGGTAAATGCATAATGAACATTTGTATACCTAACTCTGAATTGTACTCTACATCTTTAAAATAAAAAATTTAGAAAAAAGAATGCAGGTAAAATAAAGATTGCTTCATATTATGCTTATAAAATTGTTCTCTGTGCTTGAATTCCCTTAGCAAACCAATTAGACCATGGCATGTGGGCTGTTTTAAAAGTTCATAGTGGTTTTGAAATTTTTAAGATAAAAAATAGTCTATAGATGTCTTACTCAATTTTAGAACATTGGAAAAATAAAATAGAACAGTCTCCTAAGAGCTAATATATAAAATTTAAAATGCTTATTATAAAGATCATCAAGTTCTGATAGAGGATTAGACTAGATATAGTCAGTCACGGTGATATGGACATTTAAGAGTAATTGCTTGGGAAGCGAAGAAAGGTTAAAGTGATTGACCTTAACAGTACACAGAATAACCAAGGGAAGGCAAAAATTAAATGGAGCGAAAAGTTTGGACCGAGATAAGGAACTCAAAATAACTAATAAAAATGATTTTTTAAAAGATTCATCAATGGGATACAGAGATTTAAGTAATTGTTGCTTGCCCAGGTTAAAGCTCTACATATTTTAAACTGTGTATGACTTTAATAGTTTCCATGTCTTGCTCATTCAACCTATGTTTATCCCTGTCTTTTTAAATATCATTGTTTCTGGTTTTATACTTTTATTTTATTTATTTTGAAACAGGGGTCTCCCTTTGTTGCCCAGGCTGGTCTCCTGAGTGACTAGGACTATAAGTGTATGCCACCATGCCCAGCTGGTTTTGTGCTTCTTGACATTAAAAAACATAACAAAAACCCAGAAAAACAAACGAGAAAAAACAAACGTATGTATTTCAAGTGCTATTTTATAAAATTTGAGTTATCAGTACAGCTTTAAAAGAAAATCACACCAGATAAGGCTGGACGTGGTGGCTTATACCTGTTATACCAGTATTTGGGAGGCCGAGGCTGAAGGATTGCTTGAGCCCAGGAGTTGGAGACCAACCTGGGTAACATAGCAAAACCTCATCTCTACAAAAAAATTAAAAAATTAGCCTGGTGTGGTGGTGCATGCCTGTGAGTCCTAGCTATTCGGGATGCTGAAGTGGAAGGGTCACCTGAGCTCAGGAGGTCGAGGCTGCTGTGAGTTGTGATTGTTGTGATAATGCCACCTCACTCCAGCCTGGGCAACAGAGTGAGACCCCGACTCAAGAAAATTACACCAGATAATAGTGTTATGTTTTTATGTCCTTTGAATTTATTAAGAAAAAGGAAGGGGGTGGAGGGAAATCAATCTTTATTGAACTTGCCTGACATGTTCAAAGAATAGTAAATAAACTAGTGTAGCTTGGAGGGGAATGGAGAGGACATTGTAGGCCATTGTTAAAATCTTAGACTTTTACTCATGTTGAGATGCAAAGTTATTGGAAAGTGTTGAGCGGAGAAGTGACATGATGTGACTTGAGCTTTAAGAGGACCACTTTGCTCTGTTGATGACAGGAGGCTATGGTAAATACTTCAGGCAACACATCATTGTGGCTTATGCTAGAGTGAGAACAATGGAGATATGAGAAGTGTTCACATTCTGTACATATTTTGAAAGTAGAGATAACAGGATTTACCAGAGTAGGGTGTGAGAAAGAGGTGAGTTATATCTTTGGTCTGAACCGAGGTAATGATGGGGTTGGCATTAATTGAGATGGGGAAAGACTATGAGTAGAATATGTTTGAGAGGGAGGATCAGTTCAGTTTTAGGCATGTTAACTTTGAGATGTTTATTAGACAGCCAACTGGAGATGAGTAGGCAATTAGATATATAATTCCCTAGCTCAGAGGAAAAGACACATAAATTTGTGAGTCATTAACTTATGAAGGTATTTAGAGCCACAGGCTAGGCAAAATAGAAAAGGGAAGAGGCCCAAGGCCAGAGCTCTGGGTCACAACAATGTTAAGATGTCAAAATGCTGAGTAAGACCCAAAGAGGAGACTGAGAAGTAGTGTCCAGTGAGTAAGAAAGAAACCTAGAGAGTGTGGTATTCTGATGGCCAAGTGATAAAGTGATTTCTGGGAGGAAAGAGTGTTAAATTGTGTCACATGGTGATAGATAAAATATGAAGAGTGAGACTTGACCATTGAGTTTAACAGCATTAGAGACCTCGACGAGAACAGATTTGATTAGAGTCAGCTTAAGGGAGAATGCGGTGAAGAATAGGAAACAACCAATAACTACAATTCGTTTTAGGAATTTTGCCATAAAGAGCAGATAAATCGGATAGTTGCTGGGTGGAAGTATGGTCATAAGGTGTATGTGTATATAATGTATGTGTGTGAGATGTGAGAAATTGCAGCATGTTTATAATCTTGTTGGAATGATTTAGTAGAGAAAAAGGAGAAAATGATGATGTAGGAGAGAAAATTGCTGGTTAAATATCCCCAAGTAGGGAAGAGGGAATTGGAGCATTTTTGGAAAGGCTCTCTGTAGACTGGAGCTCAGACAGTTCATCTGTAGTAACATAATGAAACTCAGGGTATGTGACTACAGATACTGGAGAGTAATTGGATGTTTCGGTAAACAAAAACACAGTCTAGGTAGATACTTTTTACTTTTGAAAGAAAAGTCTTATAGAAAGTATAAATTATTACCCTTTTAGCATAGTAGAAGGGAATGAAATTAGAGGGAAGTAAACCTGAGTTCAGATTCTAGCTCTGCCACTTACTAGTTGACACGTGGGAAAACTTAGTTACCACATCTCTGTATTATTTAGGGGCTCAGTAAGAAACAAAATTCACTCAAAGATGGTTGAAATAAAAACATTTTTAATAAAGAGTCTACTTTGAAAGGTTGAGTGGAGTTAGGATAATGGGCAAGACCTAAGATACCTAGAGGCTAGCAGTTATTGAAGGGGCAAGGGAGGAAACGATGTTTTCAGAATTTAGTGATTACTGAAACTGTGAAGGAAGGACCACCTGGTTAAGAGCTGTAGTCATGGAGAAACATGACCATTGCCAGAGACATTGGTACATAGGCAAGGAGGCAGCAGAATTAAGAAACAACCTTGATCTCTCTCTACTCCCAAACTCCAGTTTTCTGCTGTTGACTCCCATTGGCCAAACCTAAGCCCAAACCAGCTGCAAGGCCGCTCAGGTGCTACAAAATATAGGGTTCACTTTTCCCAGGGTCCAAAGAAGGGCACAGAATGAATCTGGGAGGTAAATACAGAGTAATCAAGATAATTACTAAGCCTTACTTCTCCATATATAAAACTGGGTTACTTGCAAAGTTGCTGTGATTTTACATGTGCTGCCCAAGCACCTTCCATATTACTAGCACACAATACTGTTTAGTAAATGATAAAATAGTGTAGCAATATGATTAATAATAAATAATAAAACTTTGGAATTAGACAGATCTAGATTTAAATTCTGTCTCTGCCACTTACTAGTCATGTAAATTTGTGAAGTCTGTTTTGTCATCTGTAAAATGGAACAGTAAAGTTTACCACAGAGAATTCCAGTAAAGATTAAAAGAGACCATATTTATTAAGTACCTAACATAATGCTGGTTTATAGCATGCATACTGAGTCACCATCATATATTTGACTAGAAAAGACAGTAAGTGAGATTAGTTTTCAAGTAGTATTAGTTTCCCACCTCCCATAAAACCTTTTGTCTGCTTCTCAGTTTTTCTGAATGGAATTTCTTCTTTATCATATAGGGTTCAAGCCTACTATGTTTGCACTTTAGAACTATTAGGAAGTACAGCTTTAATTAGCTTAACTTTTTGGCTATCCATTTATTTTATATTTTTGATTTATCTTTGATAATCAAAGAGTTAAGTGATTTTCTTCATTGACCCTAAGTTTGAATGAAGGCATAGAAAATGTTGAAAATACTGAAATTCAGTTACTTTCATTAGCATAGATTTATACTAATGAAAGTATAAGCTCAAGTAAAATGTCATTAATAGGAGAATACAGGATGTTGTAACAGTTAATGCAGAGCTGTACCATTATAAGTATTCTTTTAAATTTCATGTACATATCACAACTCTGTGCATTTGATTTAAGGGCACATATATGTTTTTCTTTTTGGCTACATAGAGAACAATGAAATAAAACCTCATTGACGTAATTGAACCTGATAACATCTCCTGGTTGTACTGCTGATGTTTCACTGTGGTTTTGGTGGTTTTGTAGAGCTCTGTAAAGCACGTTAAAGTTATAAACATATTCAAACAGAAACTTTTATCAGGATTCGACTTTTTAGCCACAAAGAAATGATGATTAAATTCAAGATGATTAAATATGATTAAATATAAAGTCATAGTCTTGGTACACTTAATTAAATCAACTAGAAAAAAAGTTTTAATAACATGTACCTCATATAGTACTTAAAAAAATTACTTTTCTTTAAATAGTTTTGAACAAATAACCAGAGTATGAAAAGATAAAATAATTTCTGATAATGTATTATATTTGAGCTTGGAAGGAAACAAGTACAGTAATGGAAGCTCCTAAAAACAGCAAGTTAAAATTTCATACTTTCATTAAATGTTATCTTTCAGTTTGGTAGAACCATATTTTGAAAACATACCATTGTCGGGATAGCCCACTCTGGGTCCCCGAGAGAACTTTGTTTTCTAGAGAACTTTGTTGCTTGATAAACTCCTTCTTTCACTAAAAAAAAAAAGAAAAGAAAAGAAAACATACCATTGCCAGTATAACGTCCCTTTTTTTCCACCACGATTCAAAATTTAGCTTTATTTGTTTATTCTTACATTTAAATTATTTATAGCAGGGTTCCCAACCCCAGGGTTACATACAGACTAATACTGATCTATGGCCTGTTAGAACCCGGCCACACAGCAGGAGGTGAGCGGGTGAGTAAGGCTTCATCTGTATTCACAGCCACACCCCATGGCTCCCATTACCGCCTGAGCTCTACCTCCTGTCAGATCAGCACTGAAAAGCCTGCTTCCAGCCGGGCTCGGTGGCTCAGCCTGTAATCCCGCGCCTTTGGGAGGCTGAGGTGAGTGGATTGCCTGAGCCCAGAGGTTCGAGACCCGCCTGGGCAAGCGAGACCTCATCTCTACAATAAATCAAAAAATTAGTCGGGCATGGTAGCGCGCGCCTGTAGTTCCAGCTACTCGGAAGGCTGAGGCGGAAGGATCGCCAGAGCCCAGCAGGTCGAGGCTGCGGTGGCCGGGAGCGGCCACTGCACTCCAGTCTGGGTAACACATTTAGACTCCAACACAAAAAAAAAAAAAAAAAAAAAAAAATAGGACTCTGTTCTCAACATTAACCCTTGCTTCCTGCCGGGCTGGATCCCTAGCAGCTCACATGATTCCAGCTGGTCTGTTGTTTTCCCATAAAAGAGCAGGAATTTTGTCTCTGTGTTTACCAAGTACTCCACTCCCTGACACTCCCCACTTGCCCAAGCCCCAAGATTCTGATACATTCATCCCAAGCCCTTGAACTTATTTGCATCTTCCAACTAAGTCCCTGTACTTACTTGCTGTCAAACACTTATTCTTTAAGATCAAGTGCAAATGTTGCCCCGGAAAGCCTCCTTGACACTTTAGGAGAAGGTGAGAGCCTCCTACCAGTACCCTTTTACCACTTTGCTTCTCTGTCTCTTGGAGTTCTTGTCCCAGGATGTAGTAAAATGACATTTGTCTGTATGTCTCTTTCCCTCTCTAGATTGCGAGTTCCGGGACGGCAGGGACAACATCCTCTCAATTTTTTTTTTTTTTTTTTTTTTTTAATAGAGATACAGTTTTGCTCTGTTGCCCAGGCTGAAGTAGAGTGGCATGATCATGGCTCACTGCAGCCTCAAACTCCTGGTCTCAAGACATCTTCCTGCTTCAATCTTGAGTAGCTAGGACTACAGGTGTGCACTCCCATATCTGGCTAATTAAAACATTTATTTTTTGTAGAGATGGGTCTCTCTATGTTGCCCAGGCTGGTCTTAAACTCTTGACCTCAAGCTATCCTTCCACTTTGGCCATCCAAAGTGCTGGGATTACAGGTGTGAGCCACTGTGCCCAGGCCCTCTTCAAACTTATATAACCTTCTCTTAACACAGAGCTTGATATATGCTTGTGGAATAAATGGAATGAATTAAACATTTCACATGTCTGAACATTTTTCCTGTGCTTAAGTACCAAGTCTAAAATGTTACAATTGATTATAAAATCTCAGGTATAATTAATGAAGCAGATTCTTCTTTGATATAAGCTACATTTCGAGAGTAAGTTAAGTGTTTTGGAAGCTTCATTTATATATTTAGGGTGCCGGTTTTGTTCACTCCACTGAAGTGTGTTATTAACAGAATTATCTTAATAGATTGCAGTATATTATGTAAATAATTACACATTTTCTATTTTAGTGCACTGTGTTAAAGAAAAAAAATGTTCAGTGATACTTGTTAAAGCATGGTAAGACTTTATGTAGGACCATTGAGATAGGTATAAGAATCCATACAGGGAAGAAAGATTGGACTCACCTCTGATACAGCCTGGGCAAATGGGAATTTAATCAAGGAACGGGGTCAGGGTCAGTGGATGGAAACTTATTAAGCAGAAAAATCAGGGATGAGGGGGATACTGGCTAAACTGTTCTATCAGGGTTCTTGCAAATGACAGGCCCGGGTGTTGAGACATCACTTGGGGGAGGGCAGAGAATGAGAAACCCGATCAGATATGGAAGGTGATCAGATATGGAGGGTAGGGGAGTTCTTGGTCAACAGACAGCATTCTTTGGTAAAACTGAATTTTACAAGGAAATGCACAGATAGGCCTAGGAGCCTGATTAAAGTTTGGTCAGTCAAAGAATCTTTGTCAACTGCTATGACAGTTTATGAAGTTATAACTTCATGACCTGAAATGACCAATGGAAAAAATTGCAAAGCTACTTAACATAAAACTGTGAGTCTGTATTTATTAAACACTGGTCTGGAACCACTACTGTAATGATGCTATATTTAATTAGGTTACTGTAATATAATAATTGACTTTATCAGTAAATATCCATGCCAATAACAACCAAATATATCATAAACTCTATGAGTTTCGAAAAGTCAAGTCACGTATCTTTTCTCTTATATGGCAAACAAATGGCTTTCACTTAAAAAACTTGAAACAACTTCATATATATTCACTCACTTATTTTCAGATATGGTCCAGATCTGATGTCTGCCTTTTTCTCCCCTGCTTTTCTTATAGATTAAGAATGCTTAGTACATAGTTACAAGTGCACAGTGGACACAAATTCCAGACTTGTGTATTTTGTTTTTCTTTACTTTCCTTATATAAAGCAGAAATATATCACTTTGTTGGTTGACTTTGTTGACTTTCAGAAAAAAGAACAATTGAAAGATAGATGATAGTCCTCCTGACGGTTAAACTTACCTAATTGCAAAGCTGGTTTAAAAATGGACTCATTTTCTCTTCACTGCAGGAATAGATACTGTTCATGTTTTGTACTGTCTATATGCTAGGGAATACTGCTGTTCATAGACTTTCCTATTGTGACAAGCTTTCTCTAAACGGGGATTCTCTTATGTATAGAAACCGTGGGGGAAAAGAGAGAGCATACTCCCTGGCAGAGGTTTACCATCCTCCCCTGCTGAGAAACTCCGCGGGAGGGCAGCCATTGTCTCCAGTGGGGTGTACAGTAAAAGCCAAGACAAAAAAGAACCTTTGCTCTCAGATACCTTTTGAAATCTGAAAGGATGTCAGTTTTGTTATTCTCTGGAAAATAGCCAAACCGTTTTCAGCATTCTCTGTTAATCAGGCCTAGACCTGTTTGGCCCGGTCAACAAATTTCACATAGAGCAGGTCAAAACAATTTTCTTGGAGCACTGGAAGGTGAATGGCTCTAGGGTCTTGCTGGAAGTAGGGAGGGGACAGGTGCTATCTGTTAATACCTGGTGAGCATTTTTCAGCCTGCATGAGTTGAGTCCTGATGATGCCCGTATCATAGTCATGTCTTAGCTATACCCTGGAGGAATGTGAGTCTACATGCAAAATTCATCCATTCTCAGCCGGTCTCAGTGGCTCAGCCTGTAATCCCAGCACTTTGGGAAGCTGAGGCAAGGGGATTGTCTGAGCCTGCGGGTTCAAGACCAGCCTGAGCAACTTGGTGAGCCCTTGTCCCTACAATAAATTAAAAATTAGCTGGGCGCGGTAGCACGCACTTGTAGTTCCAGCTACTTGGAAGACTGAGGTGGAAGGATCACCAGAGTCCAGCAGGTCGACACAGGGATGGTTGTGAGCATGCCACTACACTCCAGTCAGGGCCCCACTCCTGGCTACATAAATCAGAATTTCTTAGGTGGGGAGTCATCAGTGTTGTAAAGTTCCCAGGTGATTCTACTGAGCAACCAGCTTTAAGCACAATGGTCTGTTGTATGAACAAGGGAATTTTGAGAATCCCACTCCTGTGCCATATATAATGTAAATAGTGACATATTATATACTTCTTAGCATGTGGGTAAAAGCTACTCGAGTCATATGGTCCCTGCTGACAGAGGGAACTCTTAGAATTCTGCAAAAGGGGAATTTCTGATTTTGGAGTGAAGCCATTATAGGGTTAGGGGAAGATAGACTATATGGCCATGCGAAGGTCCACTAAGGCTCATTTTAGGTCCAGGAATGTGGTGTGCAGAAAACGGGCTCTGGAATTTGGATAATAAAGTAGTGCCGGGAGGGGAGGTTGTGGTGACGGGGCTATACGGACAGCAGGTTTGGGGTTGGCCTGGGTAAAAAATACACCCGCAGTAAATGGTAAAGAAAGACTCTTATCTGCCTGGAAAAAATGACATGTAAGAAAGTTAGTAAATGGAGAAACATACAGGCCCTAAAATCTGTAGCAAAAATAGACAAGATCCCAAAACTTGTTCCTGGACACAAGAAGATTGTTGGTGCCGTACATTTAAGTGCCATCTCTTTGCAATAGGGGGAAGTGTGGCTCTTGTTAAATAAAGGAGGGCTTCACTAAAGCACCTGCTGTGAGTGGAATTAGCCAGCATGGAGTCACCTCCCTCCCGGAAACCACTTTACCGAAGTGCTCTTAATTCGGGAAGGAAGGTGGAAAGCTTCCTCTGCACCTGTGGCCCTTCACCTGGAACACAAAATAAAAGAGGCGTCAGAAAAGGCAAGCCGTGAAAAGTGCAATTAGGAGAAGAGAATTTCTAAATTGTGGTTCTTTCAGCCAATTAAAGAGCAGGTGAGGCTGGGCCCAGAAGCCTCCAAGAGCAGCCTCTCCAAGAGGGGAGAGGAAATGGGATCCTTGGGTGGAAGGATGCTAGAACAAATGCTGGAAGACAGAGAGGGAAGGTTTCCACTGTCAGGAGACAAGGAAATGGGGCTAACTTTGCAGAGAGGGATCTAAATGGAAATTCATTAGAGAACGGCTTCCCTCGGTTTCTGTAATTCAACAAATGAAAATGGGTTGCAGTTTGAGCAAGGTGAGTTATATTTGCTGTAAATTGAGGGAGAGCCATCATCCACACACTCAAGGCAGAATTTCATGGAGTTGTTTGTGCTGAAGTCACAACAGCATGGGAGATCTGGGAATCTACTGGCCGAATTCAGGGTGTGCAACGGATCTAGAAGAATTTGTTCCAGCCCTTAATTACTTGAGAGAGACTTGTAAAATGATTAACCTGTAATTTATTCATTGCTTAGATATTCCTTGAGGCTCCACAGTGTGCCAGGCACTGTTCTGGGCACTGGGGATATGAAAAAAAAAAATTAAAATAGAAGACATCTCTTCCCTCTAGAAATGGTGTTCTGGTATGAATGATGAGATTCTGTTGATATTTCCTTTGTTTTACCGCTCAGGAGATAAGAAGGATCAGGCGTTATACATGACAGACAGAAGAGCAAAACGATTTCAGTGCATTTAAAAAAGAAAAGGAATACATATTTTACCATTCACCAGGCATCTCAACTGGGCATGCTCTTTGAATAACTTCCCTTTCTGCTCATGGATTTGTTCTGATTCATCTGCAGCTGGGGAACATGGAATGAAGTGAAGCTGACTGGCTTAAGATGATCTAACCCATGCCATGTTCTTGGCCTCATTAGCACTGTGTTCTCACCAAGTGGTCAACTGTCTGTGGACTTGAGGTTTGATGTTGACAGCCAAAGCAAAATTAGTCATGGGGGTATTTACTTTGGTAATTTAAGATAAGTAACTTTACTGAGCCCGCAGGTTCGGGACCCGCCTGGGCAACTTGGCGAGACCTCACCTCTACTATAAATCAAAAAATTAGCCAGGCATGGTAGCGCATGCCTGTAGTTTCAGCTACTTAGAAGGCTGAGGCGGAAGGATCGCCGGAGCCGAGCAGGTCAAGGCTGCGGTGGCCGGGAGCCGCCACTGCACTCCAGTCTGGGTGACAGAGTGAGACTCCAACTCAAAAAAAAAAAAGATAAGTGACTTTAACCAGTATTGTAATCTACTCTTATCAATGGGGAATACATTTCAAGACCCCTGGTGGATGCCTCAAACCTTGGTTAGGATTGAACCCTATATATACTGTTTTTCCTATATATACAAAACTATGGTAAGGCTTAATTTATAAATTAGGCACAGTAAGTGATTAACAATAATAACTAATAATAAAATGAAACACATAATAATATGCTGTATTAAAAATTATGCGACTGTGGTCACCCTGAAAATATCCTGTGCTGTCCTGACCCTTCTTCCCATGATAATGTGAGAGAGCATGCCTACATGATGAGATGAAGTGAGGTGAACGAAGTAGGCGTTGTGATGTAGTGTTAGGTTACTCTTGAATTCTGATGATGTGCCCAAAGGAGGATCATCTGCTTCAGGTAATCCTGGATTATTTAGTCATGACGATGTCAATGGTTGGATGCCAGGAGCAGATTGTGTTGGTGATTAACGGGCAAGTAACATATATAGACTGGAGACACTGGACAAAGGGATGAGTCATATCTCAGGTGGGACAGAGCTGGATGGGCAAGATTTTATCATGCTGCTCAAGGGCATGCAATTGAAAATGTATGAATTGTGTATTTCTGGAATTTTTCTTTCTTTCTTTTTGAGTCAGAATCTCACTCTGTCACCTAGGCTGGAGTGCAGTGGTAGGCTCATGGCCACCCCAGCATTGACCTGCTGGGCTCAGGCAATCCTTTCGCCTCAGCCTTCCAAGTAGCCGGAACTACAGGCATGCTACCAAGCCTGGCTAATTTTTTGATGTATTGTAGAGACGAGGTCTCACCAAGTTGCCCAGGCTGGTCTCGAACCCCTGGGCTCAGGCAATCCTCTCGCCTCGGCCTCCCAAAGTGCCTGGATTACAGGCTTGAGCCACCGTACCTGGCTGGAATTTTTCATTTAATATCTTGGGGCCAAGATTGACCATGGGTAACTGAAACTGTAGTAAGCAAAATCTCAGATAAGGAGGGAAGGGAGGACTACTGTAATTCATAGACTCTAAGTTATTTACAATGATCTCATGATACTTTGTTAAATTACTATATGTATACACATGGGTAAAGAACAAAACACTCACCTCAAACACCAGAAATGTGTTCATTTCAAAATAGGTAACTGGACCCCATTAAGTCAGATCTTTCTCAGATTCAGATGTGCAACAAAGCTAATCATGTCACCTAGAAAAGCTTTGTTTTTTTTTTTGAATTGGAGTCTCACTCAGTCGCCCAGACTGGAGTGCAGTGGCACGCTCCCGGCCACCACAGCCTTGACCCGCTGGGCTCCGGCGATCCTTCTGCCTCAGCCTTCCAAGTAGCTGGAACTACAGGCACGCACTACCACGCCTGGCTAATTTTTTATTTATTGTAGAGATGAGGTCTCACCAAGTTGCCCAGGTGGGTCTCGAACCCGCGGGGTCAGGCAATTCACTCACCTTGGCCTCCCAAAGCGCGGGATTACAGGCTGAGCCACTGAGCCTGGCCGAAAAGCTTTTTTTTAAACAATGAAATATTTTTTTGGTTGCAGAACCCATATCTTTCCCCCTTTGCACCCACTTTCCTGAGCAAAGATATGAGGACCTGGTGTGTATGGTATGACATGGATAACAGTGATGTGGTCCTGTGGAAACAGCAGTGAGTATAAAGAAGCATGGACCCCAAATTGTTGGCTGCCCAATCAGGGATCCCACCTCCCAAGCACCTTCAGGAATGGAGGGTGGGCTGAGGGTTTCACCATTTACTGAAAGACACAGGAGTGCAGTGAGACAGCTGAATACAGGGCGTGCTAGCTGGAAGCACCTGGGTACCAGTTCACGCTGGCACTAATATCACTGGTATATGAATAACTCAGAAACTGGATGCTAGTTAACTCTGGCCTCCACCTGCAACTCCTAGTATAATCCATGTGAGATATAGAGGGTCTCCTGCTAGAGTACCCTAGATAACTTCTGAGTGCAAATTTGCAGAAAAATGTTTGTGGGATATCAATTGGAATGTGTGCAAAATTCTTAGTGGCCCTTGAACACCCTGTGTCTTGGTTTTTTGGTCTGGTCGCATTGACAGCAGGATTGGGTTCCCAGTCCTGCCGCTTTCTTAGCTGTGTGCTCTTGGGAAAGGTTTTGATGGTTCATAGTCTCTATATCCTGGTTGGAGATAATACTGCCTGTTTCATAGGGCTTTCGTGATAATTAAACCAAAGCACAGTGAGCAAATGGTGACTACTAGAACCATACCTAGCAATGCAGCCAGGGCAACCAGTGAAACAGGTGCTCTTCAGGAGGGTTTGGGGAAAGGGTGTTCCTGCTCAGGCACAAAAGAGCTCCTAGATCCCATAGCCCCATCCTCTGTCCACTTCTGCTGGCTGTCAGCAAGGTCAATGTGCAGGTCTAGGTCTGAGACAAACCCACCAGCAAGACTGAGCTTTCTAAGGATGGATGAAGCTTAAACATTGTACAATTTAAAAAATCATTAATAAAAGGTTTTGTTCCACCTAAATTTTGACGTTCAGAATCAAATCCTTGGTCATGTCATTTTAATTGAAGTGCTAATTGATTTAGTATGATTTCTAGACTGCATGCAATTTAATCCTCATGAACATCTTTTTTCTTTTTTTTTTTTGAGTTGGAGTCTCACTTCATCACCCAGGCTGGAGTGCAGTGGCACGTTCATGGCCATCCCAGTGTCGCCCTGCTGGGCTCAGGCGATCTTTCCGCCTCAGCCTTCCAAGTAGACAGAACTACAGGCGCACGCTACCACATCTGGCTAATTTTTTTTTTTTTTTTTGAGTTGGAGTCTCACTCTGTCGCCCAGACTGGAGTGCAGTGGCCGCTCCCGGCCACCGCAGCCTCGACCTGCTGGGCTCCGGCGATCCTTCCGCCTCAGCCTTCCAAGTAGCTGGAACTA
>CAUYQG010144529.1:0-21856 GCA_963574415.1 Tarsius wallacei | reverse complement strand
AATGGTGGTGGGTATCTATCTGAGGATGGGGAGACACCTCTTATCAACAAGGGTACCTGAACGAAATATTTTTGTATGCCTAACCCCTAACTGTACCCCACAATAACATAATAAAATAAAATAAAATAAAATAAAAAAAATAAAAAAAAAAAAAGATGTGAACACGAATATCCATATCAGCTTTTTTCTTAGTAGTTCAAATCTGGAGACAGCCCAAATATCCAACAAATGTGAATGAACAATCAAAAGGAATGGGATATTACTTAGTCATAAAAAGAAACAAATTACTGATACATACAACATGGATGAATCTCAAAAACCAAAATGCTTAGTAAAAGAAGAAAGAAACAAAAGAGTACATATTATATGATTATATTTTAATGAAATTCTAAAAGAGGCAAATTAACCTATAGGGCTATAAAGTAAATCAGAAGTTGGCGAACTATAGTGGAGGAGTAGTTGACTGCTAAGGGCATGCGAAAAAAATTGGGAATGATGGAAACAGATTGTGAGTGGAGTGGTGATTTCACGGACAAATTGGTCAAACGCATCTAAATGTACAGGTAAAATTTATTCATTTTATATATATATTGGTGGAGGCCATGACAATCCAGGACTTAACATGGGAACTGACTGAATGAAGACGCTCTCTGGAAGGCAAAGCCCCAGTGGGGTTCCGTGTGTGTGGCAAAGCCTCACGGAAAGTCATGAGGAAAGTTCTTCATGGCTGCCCTGTGACTCATGGTTGCCTAGTTATCCCCATTATAAGTTATGTTTGGGTTTCTCGGGAATAATGTACATCAGCCTCTCCCTGAGAAAAAACATTGTGCCTAAAGCCAAGGATAAATGTTTCAATGCCGGCTATGCCTAAGGAAATGCAAATAATGAAAGAAAATGTCACAATGACCCAGAAAGTTACAGGATCAACTGCTGTAACAGTTCCTGATAAAAAGTGCATTACTTACTGCAAGGCAAATGAAACTTTTATGGATTTTATATTAAAATCATTGTATCGAGAAATGATTGAAACTGGGATTCCTACACAAACAAGTAATTTCAGATTTTACTATCCCCCATCTAGTCATAAATCAGAAGCATTAAAAAATAAAAATAATAATGTAAAGTCCCTGCTTACTGTAAAAGCAGGCTCTCATGTAGGATATAAAATTAGTGACAAAATTTAGTGGTCCCCTAGAGGCAAAAGTAGTACAGAAAATTTATTTTGGCTTGATTCATCTCTTCCTTATACAGGTGCATATGATGATGATTTGGTTAGATGGGCCTGGATTGACAGCAAAAGAGTAAAATGGAATACCTTGCCCCTATGGGAAAGAATTAAACATAATAGCCCATCCTGGTGTCTTATGCCAAAAGCCCAAAAGATAGCCAGATGTCATAAATATAATGAGTACATCAAAAGAATAAAGCGCAGTTATTGCTATATTAAAGATTGTGAGACCAAATATAATTGACAGCTTTATTTAATCTTTAAAAATTGCTTGTTTAAAATAGTTAAAATTTAAGGTGTTAAGCCATTAGAGATAGAGTTTGGTAAAAAATCACATATGTTTAAATTTATATCCTTTTTACTGTTTGATTTCTTAGTTTAGAATAAGATAAGTTTCATAAATTTTATAGATATAAGGTTAAGTTAGTAAGGTTAAGAATTTAGCAAGTGGTAATGGTGATAAACACAAAAATAAGTCTTAGGTTTTGAAGTTTTTAAACAATATGTGTTAATCATTAGCTTTGAAATTATATTATGTAAGAATTTTTGTGTATAGTGATTGTAACTAAGAAATGACGTCAGCTTATAATTGTATAACCACAAAGTGATTAATTCATGAGTGTGATTTCATTATAAATAAATGATATCTGGCTTATGAAAATTTGCCAGCGTGCCTGAAGAAACTCTGGTCTCGACTCTTCCTTCGCCTTCTCACACCTCCTTCCTGGGTCCCCGTGAACCCTCCAGAGCAGGACTCCGACAGGAGAGAACAGCCAGCTCCCCAGCCAAGCACATTTTCCCAACTAAGTTTCCCAGGACCATCATTCAAATTAATGTCTCAGCAAAATTATCAGGTATTACTAGTTTCTCAGGATCTATGGAATGGCTAATATAGTAAGTCTGACAAAGCAAACCTTCTGTTATACATAGAGACTGCTGTTGGTCCTCAGCTGGGCACGAGAGCCAGGCTGCTCTCCCCAAGCCTGACTCCAAGCAGTAGTGCTTGAGGCAGGGACCATGGCTCCACTGTCTGCAGGGCCCCCTGCCATGCAACCAAAGCTGAGGTGTCAAATCTTCATCCAAGTCTGGTTCTGAGAATCTGTGCCACGCAGATGCCCAGCTGTGAGTTTACAAAGTACCTCCATAGAAATCATGCCCAACACCAAATGAATGAAATTCATTTTGAAAGCATCATTTTATGAGGGCCACCTACTTCTATTCTGCCCACTCACCTGCCTGAATGGGCATTTGTGCCATATAAACATGGCATCCGGCACACAGGATCTCAGAGGTAACCCAGGACCTGTTGGGGAAGGCCCTCCAGACAGGCACCAGCTCTGCTCCCCTACGGGCCCTGTCTCCATGTGGACCCTGTCTGAGTGTGGGCTCCATCTCTGTGTGGGCCCCGACTCCATGCTGTCCTCCTGAAAGGTGCCCACACCCACTCCCAGGCTGCCTTCAGCAAGACCACCCTGACTTCAGTCTGTCACATGCCTGGTCCTTGCTAGCAAGGATTTTTTGCTGTGCCCCCAATAGAAAGTGTCACGCCCTGTTATCCTGGTCTTATGAACAGTCAAGGCATGGGTCCCCTGGGAGTTTTCATGAGGACAGCAACATGAAATACCTGGCAAGCCTACGGTTATCCTGAACGCTGACTCAGCCTGAATCATCCAGAACATCTGATCATCCTCTGCTAATCCCAGCAACAAAGTTTTAATGTGTTTTTTCTGAGCTAATCTTGCCTACACCAAAGTCTAATTACTAAAACATGCTTATTCCACTGTTAAACAGTATGTGTTAGTGCTTTTCTTTTTTATTAAGTAAGTTTAGAAAATAGATAAAGATAAATTTTAAATTAGTTTTTAAAGTACCTGAAAAATTCCAAAAATGAGAACCCATATCCATGCTGCAATCCCGGCACAGACATTTGCTGATGCTCCAATCAGTGTCCCATTACCTAAAACCAAAATCAAAAAGTAAAATCTCTGTTCATCTTGGTGATAAGCTTCTGATCTCTTTGTTCTATAGTACCGGACTGTCTCACAGGCTTTGATTTTCTGACTACTTTACAGGCACCATCAAAGTGATAGCATTGCAAATATCTGGAAACACACACACAACCAGAAAATAAGTCACTGCTTGTAAATACCAGATTCACTGATGTGTAAGGTGATGCTGTTCTGTGCGACAGAACAGAGGACATGCTAAAGGGAATGGGCAAGTCACTGCAGGATCAAGGATCTTTAGAAGAAAATGCAAGCAGGGCCAACAACCAAGGGTGATGACATGTGTTCCTTGGGGCAGAGGAATGCAATCTCAAATGAGAATCACCTTCCTTGGGACTCCAGGTCTGGACATCTACCCAGAAATGCTTTCAATGGACAAAAAAATGGATAAAAACAACCCATGAAATGACTTCCTTTGGCATTTTTCACCGAAGGGCACCTCCTTGGTGTGAAGTGCCTCTCTGGGGCAACCTGAGTCAACTATGCAATGATGGGTGGCCACCACACACTCACACAGTGCAGTCCCAGCCCATGAGCCTCTTGCTTTCCTGGAGTAATGAGGGTATGTGTTCGGGACAGCTGCTTCAACTCAGGCAGTCAGTTTAGCTCAGTCTCAACCTCTGTGCATATACTGTGGAGGAGAGAACTCTGCTCTCTCAGGTGAGGGTGGGGAACTGTGACCTCCACCTTGGAGCTGCCCACAGCATCCCAGCTCAGGGAAACAACCTTTCTGAGACCAGAGGAAGACCCATGTCCAATGAAGAAGGTCTAGCAGCCCACTGACATGCTGGGGCCAGAAGTGGTGAGCCCTGAACTTAAACCAGGTGTCTGATTCCAGAGGAAGATCAGAGAGGGCCAGGCTTTTCTGCAGACAGCCCTTCTATGGTCAGCTGAGCAGAACATCTGAAAGGTCTGGAGCAGGTGGTGATGTCCAAGTTCCCCTGGAAGTGCTGGGCCAGACAGCCCCCTGCTTGCACTGTCACATGGATGCAGCCACTCTTTCACCCTGCTGGCCAACCCCACTTCTTCCCTGGCTATGAGACCCACCAAGTGAGACTCGATACCCTGGCCAAGCCACCCTGCCTAGCAACTGTTTCCCGTAGTATGACGAGTCTCCTCCCCTGGGGAAGCCTGTGTTCCTCAGTGGGACCTGCCCTGCCCACCCTCAAGTGACAGAACACACCTGGCACCAGGACAGCATCTGTCTGCACCCCAATACTCCTAACTCCAGGACACCATAAGGGGAGCTTAACATGCAGCCTAAGTTCACATTCGGCAACCCGTATGGGGTCTCAAGTAAAAGGCAGCACTTATCTTCTCTCCTGACAAGGATTAATGATTGATAACACTCCTTTGCCAGTAAAAATGGCAGTTTTGCAGGCAGGCACTGCCCAGATGGGGCATCTCATCCTGATCCGTGACAGACCTCTTGCCAGCAAACAGGAAGACGCTTCCATTTCCTTCACCAGGATGCCAGGGTGAGTGGCTCGGCCGGCCCTTCTGATCCTGAGCCCCTCTGGACTCAGGGAAAGGAATGGGGGGAGGGAGGAAGGATGCTAAGGATCTGAGGGAAGATGGCATCCATGGTGTAACTGCCTAGAGGTCTGGACAGTGCAGGCAGCACGTGGCTGGACAAAAACCTCTTTCTTTCCTTAGGTCATATTTGTATCTTCAAGGACCGAAGGCTCTTGTACTTGACAAGGCAGTGCCCATGCACAGAGCTGATTTTTTTGTTTTCTGTCGAGGGCAAAGTCACACTGGTCTGAGAACATGGCCTGTTTAGTCCAGCCTGCACTGGCTTTGTAGGAAGCTAGACTGGAGATTCTTATACGCAGTGTTTGTAACAAACAGGTTCTGGCTTTGCCTCTAAATCCATATATCCTCTTCCATGTGGTATAACCCTGATGTGCCAGGACAGGTAGGGCTGCTCATATGAGCACCCAGCCCCTGTGCTTTTCAGTGAATGGATGCTGGGAAGGAAGCTTGGGCCAGGACAGTGAAACCGGGGCCTCTTGCTCCTTGCCGTGTGGGGTGCCTTCAAGGCCCTGCTGCAGGGACCACTGACATCAGAATATACTCACTTTGCTAATCTTGTGTGAACCTAACCACTGCCTGACGAAGGTGGTGGGCTTCCTCAATGCAGATGTGGGGAACCCCTGCATTGCCCACTGATGACAGCCAGGGACTGGCAGGTGGGCTCCTGCTTCTGCCTGAGGACTAACGTAAAACCACTAGAGTCCAGGAGCCTTGATAACCATTTCCCTGGTCCTGAGACCAAACCTCAGGAGAGAGTGGCCCCACTCCTTCTCTGGACACTGTTGTGTCCACATGTGTGTGGCATAATGCCTAGAGCTCTGTCCAACCCGTGTGTGGGCCAAGTCTTTGTGTTTTTGGTAAGTTGCAGGGCACATAGGGGAGGTCATGGGCCTGCCGACACCACTGTGCCTTGCTGCAGACAGCTCAGATGTGTAATACCTGGGATGTCTACCACCCAGGAGACAAAAGTCCCTGTTGTTGAACCATCATGTTTTCCATCTTCCTTTCCTTTCTGTGGAAAGCATCTTATTAACATGACAAAAAAGACGGGTCATTTTTTCAGATTACAAAGCTTGGAAGATTTGAGGCTTTAGCTGAGGTCTTCTGGATCTTTCTGTCACAGCAGTGGACATACTGTGTTTCCCATATAGCTGTGCAGCACCTGTGGGGCCAGTCCACTCCTTCATACCCTCCCACTCTTCCCTGCTACTTCCCTCTGTCATACCCATATCGGTGGCATGCCCACTTGGCTCATTTTGCTGACCAATGGGACAAGTGAGTCTGTCAGGGAGCCTTTGGACATAGCTTTCACCTTTCTGATCACAACATGTTGGTGCCAGTCCTCCTCTATGTCTGTCTTAGATGCAGCCTGAAACCATCCATGACAGGAAGGAAAGGTTGAGGGGATCATGGAGGCCTATCTGACACTGGAAAACACAGGACTGAGGCTCACCCATCCTCACCTCCAAGCTTCTCCTGCCATGAGAGGAGAATATCTCCCTGTGTGTTTGGACTGCTATAAGTCAGGTTTTCTGTTGCCTGTGGCTGAGAACATTCTTAAAAGAAGTAGGGCCACAGAAACTTAACAACTGAAAGTCCCACCTCCTAGGCTGAGAGGCCTTGGGGAGGTCAAAGGACCCCTGCAGAGGGATGGCTGAGAAGATGGGCCCTGGGGAGGGTAGCCAAGCCACAAGGACTCATCCTGGTAGAGGACTTCTGGGGACAGCAGTCCTTCCAGTCCATCCACACTACCTCCTGCATCAGGGAGAAGTCTGCTGTCTGAAGGCTGAACAGCTGTCCATATGACATAAGCTAGCCCTGCCCTTGCCTGTTTCTCAGCTGCATTGCCCTCTTCAAGGAAAAAGCTGGGGCCACTGGGCCCCTCACTAGTCTTCCTCACCAGGCCCAAGTCACCATTTCTCCCAGAGACCAAGCTTCTGCTCCTTCCCTCAGATCCTTGAGCATCCTTTCCTCCCCTATTCCTTTCCCTGAGTCCAGAGGGGCCCAGGAACAGAAGGCCCTGCCGAGCCACTCACCCAGGTGTCCTGATGAAGGAAATGGAAGCACCTTCCTATTTCCTGGCAAGTGGTCCCTCACAAATCAGAACCCCATGCTCACTGCAGGCAGGATGTCCACAGAAGAGGCTTAGCAGTCCAAATCCTGGCCTTCTCTGATCATCCTCTGGAGTCAGACACCTGGCTGAAGTTCAGGGCTCACCACTTTTGGCCCTGACATGTCAGTGGGCTACTGAGTCTTCTGCATGGGACACGGGTCTTCCTCCAGTCTCAGAAAGGTGGATCCTCTGAGCTGACATACTATAGGCAGCTCCAGGGTGGAGGTCACAGGTCCCCACGCTCACCAGAGAGGGAGAGTCCTCTCCCCCACAGTGTATGAGCAGAGGCCAGGACTCAATACATCCCTTTATGCAGAGTCTCCTCCGACTCTCCCTCCAGTCTCTCCTTGGTGCTCCCTGAATACTCTAGGTACCTGTCTAGGATACACTCACTTATGCTATTACCTTAGCTTAGGAGACGATCTTCCCACTCAAGAGCAGGGAGTGAACTCATTGTCTAGCACAGCCAGGTTACAGCAGATTCCCAATAAGTTTGAATGGATAAAATCCTCATGGGATGCACTTCCAGGTTTCCGTGGATTCTGTTTCCTATTGTTGATGTTAAATGTGACTCTGGACAAAGTTACTGCTCTTCCTGGGCTGGTTTTCAGATTATTACAATTTTAACTCTTGTAAGAATCTGAGGCCTCAGTCACCGAATTCGAAGAATTCACTCACTCTAGACATTATAGAAACCTCACTAGATGACATTAATCCTCCTCTGCAACCAGGGAGATAAACTAACCAGAAAATTATTGATTTAGTAGTCAGAGATCAAAGAACAAAGAAAGCTGGATTATCTAAGCATGCCTGGATATAAGAATAAAAACTTAAAATATATCTGATGTGTCTATCTAAGATTCCCCACAATCCTCCTGTGTTCCCCTGGGTGATCCAGCATTTTAAGTATGAAGACTCTTCAGAGCTCCCCAGACAGCCATATCCAAAATCCTTGTTTGGTCACCAGAGGTCAGTCTCTCCTAACACTCTCTCTAATTCACTTTTCAGTGTCTCAAAGCACAACTTCCACCACCAAAAGTTCTTTGCTCTTTCTTCACACTCTTAGGTGAAAGTCTCTACCTGTTAGCTAACCCACTTGCCCCTCCACTGCTTGAGGAGGGAAGAGAGAGAAAGCAAACTGCAACCAAGGTGGCTTCTGGTTCAAAACCTGATTATAAACCTGAGCCTCAGCCCCCAGGGGTGCAGGGTGGGAGCCCTTCAGCTGGGAGGTGTCATTACCAACTGTCCTTGCATGTGGGCGTGGGATGTCAGAGGTAGTTCTGCAGAGCACTAGAAGTGCCTGGCTCCACAGGGGAACTGAGTGGCACTGGAATCGCTTTGGTCAAAGCTGAAGAAGTGTTTCCAGTCAGGAAATATCGGAGTCTCCTGAATTTACTTTCAATCTAATAGGCACTAACTATTGTTTCAGGTTGGACATGGCATCTCCCAGGCAGGCACCCAGGGCCATTGCATACATGAGTGGTGGTGTGGGCAGGCTGACCTCAGGGTCTTGGCTCAGGTTCAGGAGCACAGGGATCTGTGGAGGAAAAGGACACTGGTACACATCCCATGAAAATGCAGAGACTGTCACACTGTGACTGACTTGCAAAATCCTAACTCTTTTTCAGCAGTCAACTGAGAAGCATGGGATTTATGGAAAGAAACCAAAGCACACTTTGGAATTCACAAATGAGTTTGAACTCATCTGGATATCTTTGACCACAGCCACATGACCCTTCCTCCTTATGCTCAGCTGCCCCCAGCTTCTGTGAGGCTGAAATGGGTAAAAGTATGCAGAGACTAGAATGATGCCTGGCAATGTAGCAGTCTAACCATAGTTTGAAAATTCTGCAAGTCCCATGCTAATTCTGAGCACATGACATCTTGCAAATCTTCAAACCCCTCAAGTGTGGCTGTTAATCTTCAAACCCCCTCAAGTGTAGTTGTAGCTGTTACCCTCCAATGGACCAGTGAGGAGACCAAGACAGAGGGGCACAGGGCATAGCCCTTGCCTGTGGCCAAGCTGGAACTGAAGACAGTTCTCTGACTACAAGCCACATGCTGATACACCTGTGCTAACCTGCTGCTCCCACTGCTCTCGGCCAGTCACCTGAGTATCTCAACATGCATAGTGTGACCACAGGTGTTGGACCTCACACTAGGAAGCCAGACTGGCATCTGGATCACCTTTCTGACAGACAATAACACGTGACTATAGCCAATAAATCATGCAGCGACTGGAATTTCTATAAGAAATCTGTGATCATATTTGAGCTCATGTGGTTCATGCTGCTGATAAAAGAAAGGGAGGCTGTAGCCATGGAGCCTGCTAGGAGGCTGGTGGGTACAGGTCGATGCTGTCACCACAGGCCACTCGGAGGAGGTGAAGGGAGACTCCAGGACCTGCTGCCTCAGGGCGTCACCCTGTCAAACTCTCAAGAGCTGAATGAGAGGGCTCTAAGAGTCACCCGTCTGGAAAAGATTACCCAAAATCACAAGCAGAAAGCTGGAGCCAGAGTGGAGAGGCATCAGTGATGTGTGACGGCATCTGATGTGGAGGATCAAGAAGCAAGAGAGGCCTTCTGCTGGATGCTAGGGCTCCTGTTCATGAAACTGAGGCCTTACTGCTCGTTTGGGAAGGCTAACTCACTCAACCCTTCAGCCCTGCAACAGGGTGTCACACTGGACCTTTGCAGTACTCGTGGTGGGTCAGGTGGGTCCACCCCCGATTCTGGGTGCAGCTAGTACTTCCTTTGGTGGATGGAATGTGGCATCCATGCTTCCATAAAACCTTCTGGAGTCTCAAACTCTCAGACACGAGAGAAGGGTGAATCCTGGGCAGTGCTGCCACACTTAGGGTCTCCAGAAAGAGGACATGGGGGCTAACACTCCCTCAGCCCAGTGGCCCAGACCAGCAGGCTGCAGCCAACCACCAGCAATATGCCTGCTACTACACATGTCCTCTGCCAGCCTGCATCTGGGTCTCAAGAGTTTTCTCTTTGGGTCTGAGAAAGAGCCCTCAGTACTTGCTGGGCACAAAGAACATTTTGAAAAGCTCACTTCTTATTGTCCATAGCACCAAATACTTACTGGAAAAGAAATAAGCAACATGCTGGGAGAACTAACAAATTCTGCTTCTGTCTGCTGCAGAGCTAGAACTTCTGGCACAGGGGTGCTCCCAAGCAATCCCCTAGGTACCCTGGGACCTTTTGTGGTCTCACAATAAACTCAATCGTTGTCACAGAGGCAGCTTCACACTTGCTGTTGTAGTTCTTTGGAGTAGCAAGTGAAGTGCAACTTCTCACAACACCAGGCACTGCTGAACAGGACAAGCACACATGTCACTGTGAGGTCCAACCCCATGCAAGGCCAGGCTCCAGCCAGCAGGATGGCACACACCATCCAGCACAGAGTCAGACTTGGAGCATCTGAGCACAGGACACCAGGCCCTCGTGGGCACTGAGATGTAAGAGGAAGAGAGCTTAGTGATGCTGAGAAGCCAGCAAATGCTCCTGTGCCATGAGGCACAGCACTCAGTGTTCCAAACTGCATATTTACCAGTGCCACATTCCGTTACAAGCTGACAGCTGCAAAAAGTGTTACAAAATTGTTTGAAACCAAGACCTCTCTTGGGTTAGCAATTCAGATGAGAACCAGCACCCTAAGCCCTGAAATTCAAGGATATCCCTGAAGCTCTGCTGCTTGTACTTCCAGCCCCTGCCTTGGCCAGGCCCCCCACCCTTTCACCACCCCTTCCCCCACATGAATGTGGCAGTGTCTCACCAGCTTCACACTCGCTATTTGCCCCTGCAATTTCATCCTCCATGTGGCTGGCAGTGACCTTCCTGTCTCTTAAGCCTGTCTGTGCCACTGCTCCCTGGACTCCATCAGCAGGAGGCAAGTCCTCCTTCACAGGATCTCTTCTGCCTCACACATGTCTTCACACCCACCCCTAACTCAAGTCCTGCCCACCACTCCTGTGCCATTGCCTCTGCCACTGCCTCCCTAAGGCGCTGTGTCACTCCTGCTCTCTCATCAGCCTCCCACTCAGCTGAGAGATTGGGCTTCTCTCCCCTGAGAAGCATCCCCTGGATTCCCCAACGTGGCTGCTGCTTTAGAACTCATCCTGCCCAGAGCTAACCTCTATCATGGCACTTAATGCATGCCTCTCTCCTCCAGCAGGTGAGATAATGCTGCCTTGTCTATGCCCAGCTATGTCTTACTTCGCTCAGTAATTATTCATGAATGGATCACTTTGTGCCCTATACTGCTCTCCATGTAGATACAACAGTGAGTATATGATACAAAACTCCCGTCCCTCACACCGCTTGTGCTATGGTGGGCAGAGAGAGAACAATTTACAAAATACTGAGTAAGAGTGGCACAGAAGATGGCAGAGTGGGAAGCTCCAAGAATCCATCCCGCCACCAAAGGAAAGTGCCACAGTTCAGAGGAATACAGAGAGGTACTTGTGATGGTTGGAAGCCCAGAAGGACAGCATGGAGACACCCTGTTTCTCCCAACCCATCTTCCACACCCAGATCGCCCCAAAATCAGTAGAGTCACCCCTCGTGGAGAAAAATTTCAAGTCCAGTGTGGAGAGCTTCTGGGAATTCACACAACTGCACTGCCCTGGGTTGGAACACAGGGTGTGAACTCCTCACCCCTACCTGCCCCTGGAGAGGTGACCTGCCATAGCATGGTGCCATTGGAAGGCAGGAACTGTCTGAGGAAGAACTGTATGAGTGTCCCAGGGCTGCAGTTACAAAGCACCACAAACTGGGAGACTTGAAACAATTTATTTTCTCCCAGTTCTAGACTGCTCCCAGGCTAGAAATCTGAAACCAACGTGTGGGCCTGGCTATGCTGGACCATGCTGGCTCTAGGGGAGGTTCCTTTTGCCTCTTCCAGCTTCTGGTGGCTGCCAGCAATCCTTGGTGTTCATTGGTTTTTGGATAACTACTCCAGTCATAGCCGTCTTCTCTTATGTGTCTTCATATGTTCTTCCTCTGCTCCTGTCTGTGCCTGCTTCCAAATTTCCCCTTTTTATAAAGACACATATCAAATTAGGTGAAGGCCCCCCCTAATGACCTGATTTTAGCTTAACTATAAAGGCCCTATTTCCAAATAAGGTCATATTCTGAAGTACATGGGATTAGGACTTATATGTCTTTTAGGGAGACAAATTAAATTCAAAACAGCAAGAGTGTAGTCAAACACTTTCAGTAGTCAGGGGAAAGACTGATAAAGAGGCAGGTAAATTTTGGTGAATTTTAGCCTTTTTTATAGAGGCTGCCTGAATGGCAGGTAGCCTACGACAAGAAGCTGGGGGAATAGCAGTCACACGTCTGGTGACTTGCTGATACCAGGGACAAGGCAATATTGACATTTTGTCCTCTAAAAATTGAGGGTATGTGTTGATTGCTGGCCACTGTTTTTGATCACTGAAGTAGACTCTGTGCTGGCCACTGTTTCAACCCCCAGAGAATGAAGCCTTATCCATGAAGCCACAGATTTAAAGAGACAGTAATCGTTTTTGCTCTGTTTTGGAGCCCAACATTTAAGGAAATCTTTGTCAGTCCACTAGTTGACAGCACAAGTAACAGAAGAGAAACTTCAGTGACTACATGCAACAAGGAATACACTGTTTGCAAAAAGTGTGGAAGATTCACAATAAATAGTTCCAGCTTTCAACAAGCAAGACTTGGCAACATCTGAGGAATGGGAGAATAAGACCTCCAGTGTTATCACAACATAATACTCAAAATGTTCAGTTCTCAAAAAAAATATTACACAACAAAGAAATGGGAAAATGTGGCCCATTAACAGGAAAAAAAAAAAAAAGAATTTGACAAAAGCATCCCTGAGGAAGTCTAGACATTAGAATTTGTATTCAAAGATGTTAAATCAACTGCTTTAAATATGTTCAGAGTGACATCAGTCTTAAATATGTTCAAAGTGGCATCAGCAAGATGGCTGACTAGAGGTACCTGGCACTTGTCCCCCCACAAGAAAAAAAACCAAGGCAATGAAAAACAGCTAAGCTTCAACTGTAGAGTTCAAAGGAAAGTGCTACAGTTCAGAGGAATGCAGAGAGGTACTTGTGATGGTTGGAAGACCAGAAGGACAGTATGGAGACACCCTGTTTCTGCCACTCCATCTTCCCCACCCAGATCACCCCCAAATCAGTAGAGTCACCCCCTGCAGAGAAAAACTTCAAGTCCAGCATGGAGAGCTTCTGGGAATTCACGCAACTGCGCTGCCCTGGATCGGCAACACAAGGTGTGCACTCCTCACACCTACCTGCCCCTGGAGAGCTGAGCTGCCACAGCATGGTGCCATCCTGAGACCAGAACCACCTCTGGAGATCACACTGCTCTGGAAGATAGAAGCCACTGCACCTCCCCAGCCCTGGGACTCTATCTTCATTCCACCAAGCCCACACAAGTGGCTTCAATGCTATACCCCAGCTGCATGGAGTCTGGGCCCAGGACTTGCTACTTGCTATGGCTCTGGTCCTGCAACAGGGAAACCAACTTCTGCCATTTGTGCTTCCAACCTAAGAATCTAGCAGATTCACCCACCATTGAGCAAGGGCACACCCACCATTGAGCAAGCCATGCTACTGTGTACCCTCCCCCAAGGAAGAAAATCAAAATTCCAGACTACAAAAAAATCAGCTTAATACAAAAAAGGCAGTACTGGAGAAACTGAGGAATGGACAAACTGAGGAACAAAAAGCAAATAGATAATGCAAAAAAAAAAAATAGGTAAATACAAAAAACAAATAGATAAATGACAGAGTACTTCTTTATCAGTAATTAAAGTAACTGTAAATGGATTAAACTCTCCTGTTAAAAAGCAGCGATTGGCAGATTAGATTAAAAGGAGGATCTATCTTTATTCTCTTTTTTTTTAATATCAATATTTTTTATTTTGATATTGTGGTGGGAAAACACCCTTTATCAACAAGGGTGGCTGAATGAAGCATATCTTTATACTCTTAACAAAGGACTTGCTTAGATACAAGGACACAAAGAGTTTAAAAGTAAAAGTATGAAAAAAAGATATTCCAAATAGTAACTAAAATAGAACTGAGTTGGCTATATTATGGTCAGACAAAATAAAATTTAGATAAAAAGAGATTGCAAGAGACAAAAAAGGGCATCATATATTTATAAATGGCTCAATACAGAAAGAAGATATAACAATTATAAGCATTCACACATCTAACAACACAACTCCAAAATAAGTGGAACAAAAATGGACATACTTGAAAGAAGAAATAGACATTTCTACTATAATAATATAATAATTGGAGACTTCAATACCCAACTTTCAGACAAAAGATCAATAAGAACTCGAAACACACCAAAAACCAATTAGATTTAATAGACATAAAGAACACTCTACTGAACAACAGCAGAATACACACTGTTTTCAAGTTTCATGAACTATATCCTGAAGACAAACTACATGCAGGGCAAAAAAACAAGTTTCAATAAATGCAAAAGGTTAAAATAATACAAATGTATTTTCTAATCATAATGGAATTTTATTTAAAAGTAAACACTGAACAACAAGCAGCCCCCCAAAATAACGAATAAGTAATATACATAGTATGTGAAGTGCTTTAAAAAACCAAGCACAAGAGACCCTGGCAGGGCAGGTGTCAATTTAACACTGGGGAGCTGTGATTGCACAAAACACAGTCACAGGCAAAAGAGCAGGACCCAGCCCGTACTGACCTGTGTGAAGAAAACCTCAGGCAAAAGGAACAGAAAGTGCAAAGGCCCAAGGCAGAAGCTTTCTTGATATGTCCAAGGGAGTACAAGGAGGCCACTATGTCTAGAGAAAAGTCAGCAAAGAGAAGAGTGAGTGATAGGAAGAGGGACTGTGCTACCCTGAGTGAGGAGGGAAGCCTTCCTGGAAAAGGGGCTCTCTGCAGCTGGGGGAAAAGTGGAGAAAAGGGAATAGGAGAAAAGGGAATAACTCCAAGGTGACTGCAACACACAGTGGGAAACATCAACTGGGACTACAGGGCATGGTGGTGGATACAGCAAGAACCTGTCAGTTTCAGGAACTTGAAGGACAGCTAGATGCCGGGGGCAGAGAAAGCAGGCTCAGGCTCATCTCTTCCTTAGGCCCCAAGCAGCTGAGTGATTCACGGGAGGAAGGGAATCAGACCTCAGTCATATCATGCCCAGTGTGGGGTGGAGGGAAGGAACGGTTGCTGGACCCTGAGGCTACGGTTCTGGGGAGAAGCCCGAAGAGTGGTCGGGTAGATGGCACGTAGAACACAGGCTCAAATCAGACCCCTTGGTTAGAGTCTAAAGAGGAACGGGCCGGAACCCAGTCCTGTGTTTGGGCTTGGAAAATGCAGAGGCCCATGTCAGGGGCCGCGGAGAAGCATGCAGCAGGGAGCAGGAGAACCTGGGGGCCAAGCAGGAAAAGCATTCCAAGATCAAAAGAGTCCCAGCCACTTCATGTTGCTGACAGGCTGGGTGACAAGGGGACCAAAGACATGACTGACTGGCCATTAGCGACCTTGGAGAGGACCGTGTCCATGGATTATGGAAGAAAGGCTCCATTGCAATGGAGTTCAAGAAAAAGAGTGAAGAGGGGTTACATGGCAATAGGACAGCCAGGGCAGACTTGCCTTCAAAGCAGTGGGTTTTACAGGAGCCAACGGGATGCCTGGAGACAGAGGATACTGACAGAAAAGACTGATGGACAGTGAAAAATAAATTATGCAGGAGAGGACTGTGGGGTCTGGTGCCAGAAGTGGCTGGCCTTGGTTAGGAGTACGAAATTCCCCAAGTAACTGGCAGGCAGGCAGGATGCACTAGGTGGCCACACGCCCACCGCTGGTGGAAGCTCCCACATAGTGGCTTTTATTTTATCTCAGATGGAAGCAGGGTCATCTTCCTTGAGGAAGGGAAGGGGGTGCTGGAAATTTGAGAGCGAGGAAAAGGCTCATGTCACAGTGCCTAGACAAGGATGCCCACCCCAGACTGGTCACTTTAGTTATACCCCCCAATAATTTTTAAAATTATTTTAATTTTCATGCATAAAGTTATTATGTAAAATTTTCCATCCTAATTTAAAATAGTTCCCAAGGATGTAATTGCTAGTACATATTGACACTGTTAGACAAAAGCATTCCATCATTCTTTCAAATGCAAATACCACAACTCAGCTAAAAATACATACAAAGCTCCTTCTAGTTATCTGAAGGCAGGAGGACACACTGTCCCTGCTGCCTGACCTCTGGTCCCTGTGTGGGACTGGCTCACAACCCTGGGAAGCCAGCCCAGGCAGAGCTGACCCCTGCAGATCAGGAAAGAGAGGCCCACTAAGGCCAGGCAGGTAGGAACTGGGAAGGCTGCAGGTTCCCTGAGTGTTAGATCTGAGCAAGTGAGATGGCAGTGGGCAAGGAAGGCATATTCACAATTGTAGGGCAGAAGTCCTACAAAAGGGTCCTGGCATACCCCAGTGCTCCTCCAATGCCAATGTGTGCAAGGATCACCAGCACCTTGTCCAAACGCAGGGTCTGACTCAGGGATCTGGGAAGACAAGATAGACAGTAGTCTTTCTACCAGCTCCAGCGATGACGCTGCTAGTGCCCAGACCCCATGTGCAGGTGAGGGGCCATGCGTTTCATGTGGTACATTCCTGTTTTTGATGCTGGAGCTCATGTCAGTGCCCCACTGGGCCTCCTGGGTCTCACCTCCAAGTTGCTCATCCTTGTCCATGACTCTGTTTCTTTGTGCCTGTGCCTGTGCCTGTACTTGTGCAGATCTCTCACTTGGCCACAAACCCAATAACTCAGGCCTGACAAAGAACTCTCTCTTCCTTCTTCTTATTAAATATTTTTAATTGCAATTATGGGTTTTAGTTCCAGAAACTATTTTTTTGTGCTGTGCTTCAATCTCCCTGCTTGTTTTTATAATGTATCCTTTGTTGTCCCATGTCTGTGGGACATGCTATGATTAATCTCTCAGACTACTGGTCCCACCTGGGTTTTGTGGGGTACCACAGAGCTGGGATCTGGAGGTGTGGTGGCCAGTGTGTGGACCACAGAAGGTGAAAGACCCTCATCCCTGGGCACTGCAGTGCCTATCCGAGGCCACTCTCCCTACAGAGGTGGTCCCCTGTGCACCACCTCTTGCAACTCACTCAACCCCTCAGGACTGGGGTCTGCACCTGGCTAATGGGATAACAGCATCTCTGTGCTATTCACATCTGTTTAACTCTGGGGCATCCCTAGGATGGCAGGATGGCAGAGCAGAGATTCAAGACCAGACCCACCTTTTGAAGAGCACGGATGTCAGCATCTACAACTGTGCATGTTATCACACCTCACTGCGATCCACTGGCCTGCCCCCTCCACCATGTTATCTTGCTCCTGAAATGTATTAGGAAGGGATGAGTTGAAATAATTGAGATTGAGTGAAAGAGGAAATGCTAAAGCTCATGTGAAGTGCTTCGCCGTTCACCCCTCTGTATGCCACCTTCTTTCTGCCAAGGAAAGTCATCTGCCTAATACCTCCCGTGGGGCCTGCAGAGCCTCCAAGAGAACAGGGCCACCTTGAAAAATGACTTCCACACAAAGGCTGAACAACAGTGTAGACAGTGATGAGTATCCAATGCGTCAGCTAAAGGAAGCCCACAAGGTTATGTGCATAAATTACTGTTCTTTGAATTCAACATCCAGGATGAGAATAATAATATTTTAACTTGAAAATTGCCTCAATCTTCTTTCTATTCAAGCAAATGAGTTTGAAAAGATAAGACGTGAATGGAGAAAGACTGTCGTGGAATTCTCAGTCATTATGATGTTTTTTGAATTTCAACCAGGTCTTCAGGGTAAAGCAGGAGGGGCCTGATGACCCCCACAGAGGTAGACTTGTGCTTGGTTTCCACAGTTGCCTGTGTAGGGAGGTGGGTCGGGGGGAGAAGAGGAGGCAGTGGAGGTGAAAGAAACTTCTCCAAACAGGTGAGGCATTCGCACTGGCCCACAGGAGAGCGAAAGGAGGGGGCTTCAAGCTTCCTGCTTCAGTCTCTGCATCTGCTTCAATTGCACTAAGTACTTTTGAAGTAAAATTACATTGGTTTAAAGTGTTAAGTATTGTTTCAATGAGCCACCATTAAAGATAAGCAAGGTCAAAATGAAAGACCAAGGAAGAAGGACACGGAAAAGCTTAAAAGAACAAACCTAACCTCTCAAAGCCCTGGGATACTCTCCACCAGCTGGCTTTGGTCCTGTTGAAGCATCCACTGAATCTCTGTCAGGACTTGGAGAGGTAGACCCACCTACCATCTGGCTCTTTCCTTCTGAACATTGTGAGATTAGCAGTGGTATGATCCAACCACTTACAAACCAAATCTTTAGAACTTCCTGCATGATTTGATGCTCTTTCCTAACCACTGGTAGAAAGAAATTTCCAGAAAAAAGGCAAAGAGCCTCTTACCTGTGCTCCAGCACATAGCTGACAGAATGAGTGAAGGGAAAACACCCCCAGGCTGAAGACACACTGGGCAGACACCACCACCCAAGAAGAGACGGGCATTGCTTGTCTCTAAACTATCATTGATAGAGTGGGCAGGTTAAAGTAGGAACATTTCAAGGCTGTAGGAAAATTTTTTTTCCTTCTTTTTTTTTTTAAAGATGTGGGGTACAATTCAGGGTTAGGTATATAATTGGTCATCATACAGATAAAGTGGGGGCCTCTCGTTGGTCCCCACTTCACCTGGTTTGAGATCAGGTACCCTTATTGATGCTGTGTGCCCCTCCACCCCCGGCAGTATCTACCTACTGCCAATTCTTTTCTTATAGTATTGTGGTAAATGTTCAGGGTTCGCTTATGAGTGAGAACATGTTATACTCAGTTCTTTGTTTCTGTGATAGATCACTGAGTATTATAGAAGCCATCCAAGTTGCTGTGAAGTCTATATGTTTGTCCTTCTTTATGGCTGCATAATATTCTATCATGTATATGTACCACATTTTCTTTATCCAGTCCAGTTCCGATGGGCAGCATGGTTGGTTCCATGTCTTGGCTATTGTGACTAGTATTACAATAAACATGTGTGTGCAGGTACCTTTTTTATAGAAAGGTTTTAATTCCTCCAGATATATTCCCAGTATGGGAAATAGCTGGGTCACACAGAAGGTCAATTTCTAGTTCTTTTAGAAATTGCCAAACTGTTTTCCATAGAGTTTGAACTAGTTTGCATTCCCACCAGTGGTGTAGAAGCATTCCCTTTTCTCCACATCCTCACCAGTATCTGTTGTTTTTTGTTTTATTAATGATGGCTATTCTTACTGAGGCTTACTGCTTTCTTTTACTTTGCAGAAGTTTTTCAGTAAACTGAGGTCCCACTTGTCTATCTAATGGCATGAGCATCTGGGGTTTTGATCAGGATTGGTTGCCTACGCCAATTCCCATAAGGGTGTCTACTGCACTTTCAAAGATTCTTATAGTTTGAGGTTTTACATTTAGGTCTTTCAATCTTTTGCATGTGGTCAGCCAGTTTTCCCAGCATCATTTACTGAATAGGTTCTCCTCTCCCCAGTAATTGTGGGTGAAGGCTTTGTCGAATATTAGTTGGTTGAAAAATCAAAGTGTTGCTACTGGAATCTCTGTCCTGTTCCATTGATTTATATGCCTGTTCTTATATCAATACCAGGCTATTTTATTGTAGCCTCATAATACTCTGATAGTGTGATACCTCCTTGTTTCTTTTCCTGAGTATTGTTTTAGCTGTCTTTGGTAATTTATGTTTTCATATGAATTTCTGTATTGTTTCCAGGTCTGAGGAGAATGATGTTAATTTAATGGCTATTGCATTGATCTGTAGATTGCCTTTGATAGGATGGACAGCTTAACAATGTTGAGTCTTCCTATTCATGAGCATGGAATATATTTCCATTTGTTTGTCTTCTTGGATTTCTTTGAGCAGTGTTTTGTAGTTTTCATTGTAAATGTCTTTCACTTCTCTGGTTAGGAAGATGCCAAGGTATTTCATTTTTTTGTGTGGCAATTGTGAATGGGATTGTGCTTTTTATTTTTTTCTCTGTTTGTTGTTGCTGTATAAGAATGCAACTGTCTTTTGCACATTTAATTTGTACCTTGAGACTTGTTCCAAGTCCCTTAAAAGGCAAGGAGGTTTCTGACAGATTATCTTGGGTTTTTGAGGCATAGGATTATATTGTCAGCAGAGAGATAACTTAGCTTCCTCTTTTCCTATTTGGGTACCCCGAATCCTCCTAATTGCTCTAGCTAGGATTTCCTACACAATGTTTAACAGGAGGGGTGAGAGTGAACAGCCTTGTCTTGTTCCAGTTTTTAAGGGAAATGCTTCCAGTTTCTGTCGATTTACAAATATGCTGGCTGTGGGTTCATCATAGGTGGTGCTTACTATTTTGAGGTATGATCCGTCTATGCCTAAATGTTGAAGGATTTTTATAAGAAGGGATGCTGGATTTTATTGAAAGCTTTTTCTGCATCCAATGATATAATCATGTGGTTCTTGTTTTTACATTTGTTGATGCATTGAATTACATTTACGGTCTTGTAGATGTTTAACCAGTCCTGTATCTCAGGGATGAAGCCTACTTGGTCATGGTGGATGATTTTTGACATGTGCTATTGGATACAATTTGCTAGAATCTCGTTGAGAAATTTTGAATCTATGTTCTTCAAGGATATTGGTCTGTAGTTCTCTTTTTCTATTGGACTGTTACTCAGTTAGGGCATCAGTATAATGTTAGCTTCATAAGATGATTTGAGGAGAGTTCCATCTTTCTCAATTGTCTGGAATACTTTCAGTAGAATTAGTATCAACTTCTCCTTGTATGGTTTGTAGAATTCCGCTGGAAAGCCATCTGGTCCACGGCTTTTTCTTGTAGGTAGCTTTCTTATGACAGAGTAAATTTCCTGGGTTGTTATTGGTCTATTTAGTGTCACAGTGTCTTCTTGTTTCAACCTTGGGAGGTTGTGCAATGTCAAAAAGTCCTCCATTTCATTTAGATTATCAAGTTTGTTTCCATATACGTGGGCATAATAATCCCTGATAATCTCTTGTATTTCTTCAGGGTCAACTGCGATTTGATCTTTTGTACTTATAATTGTGTTTATTTGGGGTTTTTCTTTCTTTTTCTTGGTCATTCTGACTAGGGGTCCATCAATCTTGCTTATTCCATAAAAGAGTCAGCCTTTTGTTTTGTTGATTTTTTTCTATGCTTCTGTCTTCTATTTCCCATATTTGGGCTTTTACTTTAGGGATCCGGATTCTTCTGCTAATTTGATGGTGGTCTTGTCTTTTCAGCTCCTAAGGTGATTTGTTATGCTGCAAACTTGTAATCTTTCCATTTTCTTGATGTGTGTCCATAGAGATATAAATTTCCCTCTTAGAATTGTTTTCATGGTATCTCAGAGGTTTTGGTAAGATGCTTCTTCATTCTCATTTGTTTCCAGAAATCTTTTGATTTGTTTTGATTTCTGTGTTGACCCAGGACAGCATGATGCTGTTTAGTGTCCATGTCTTTGTGAGTTTGGGGGGAATTTTGTTGGTGTTGATATTAACTTTTATTCCACTGTGGTCTGAGAAAGTGCATGGCAGTATTTTGGATCTTATGAAATTGATTTATATTTGATTTATGGTCGATGATGTGCTCGATCTTGGAGTACATTCCATGTGGTGAAGAGTAGAATGTATATTCTGTGGTTGTTGGGTGGAATATTCTGTAGGTATCTATTAAGTCCATCTGATCAAGCATTAAGTTGAGGTTCCAGATCTCTTTGTAGATTTTCAGCTTCAATGATCTATCAAGGGTTGTTAGTGGGGTATTTAAGTCCCCAGCTAGTAGACTGTTAGTCAATATCTTTTTTTAGTTACTTAGTAGTTGCTTTATAAATGCTGGTGCTTCTGTATTGGGTGCATACATGTTTACGATGGATATTTCTT
>CAUYQG010144526.1:0-15855 GCA_963574415.1 Tarsius wallacei | reverse complement strand
TTTGAGTTCCTCCAGGTATATTCCCAGTAGGGGAATTGTGGGGTCGTATGGCAGGTCGATTTTTAGATCTTTTAGGAAGTGCCACACTGTTTTCCCCAGAGGCTGTACTAGTTTACACTCCCCCCAACAGTGTAGAAGTGTTCCCTTCTTGCTGCATCCTCTCTAGCATCTGTTGTTTTTTGAGTTATTGATGATGGCCATCCCAGTCAGTTATTTTAAAAGATCGATAAAATTGACAAATCTCTTGCCATATTGATCAACAAAAAGAAGAAAAATACAAATTGTCACAATCAGGAATGAAAAAAATAAAATAACTTCAAACTATGCAGTTATTAAAAGAATAATAAAATACTATGAATAGCTTTATAATAAAAATATTATAAACAAATTTCTTGAAAAATTCAAGTTTCCAAACCAGACATGAAAAGAAATAGGAGGCCGGGCTCAGTGGCTCAGCCTGTAATCCCGAGCTTTGGGAGGCCAAGGTGAGTGGATTGCCTGAGCCCGTGGCTTCGAGACCTGCCTGGGCAACTTGACGAGACCTCATCTCTACAATAAATCAAAAAAATTAGTCGGGCGTGGTAGCGCGTGCCTGTAATTCCGGCTACCCGGAAGGCTGGGGCAGAAGGATCGCCAGAGCCCAGCAGGTCAAGGCTGCAGTGGCCATGAGTGGCCACTGCACTCCAGTCTGGGCAACAGAGTGAGACTCCAACTCAAAAAAAACAAAAACAAAAACAAAAAGAAATAGGATATCTAAACAGCGGAAGAAATTGAAATTTTAACAAAACTTTCTCACAAAGAAATAAAAGACCCGAATACTTAAAGTCACTAAAAAGTCAACAGACAAAATAAAACTGAATACTTAAAAAAAAGGATTATTCCAAAAGAAAGAAGAGTAGGAACAGTGAAGGAAGAAAAAGCATATAAGACAAATAGGAAACAAAGAACAAGATGGTAGAATTAATCCCAAACTTATCAGTAGTTACATTGATAGTGATACTAATCCTATATAAACTTTCAGAGCATGAAGGAAGGATGCTTTCTGAATGATTTTATGAGGACAGCTAGCCAAACTTTGGAAAGAAAATATGGAAGAAAATCTTTGATAGTTTGGGGTAGGCAAACATTTAAGAACACAAAGAGCATTAGCCATAAAAAGATAACATTAATAAATGTCAAAATATTGTGCTCTTTAAAAGACACTATTGGGAAGATTAGAATTTTTAAAAATTGAAGTAAAAAATTAGCCAGGCATGGTGGCGCACCTGTAGTCCCAGCTACTCAGGAGGCTGAGGGCAGGAGGACTGCAGTGAGCTATGATCACCCCACTGCATTCCTGCCTGGGCAAGAGCCAAACACTGTCGAGGATGAAGAAGAAGGAGAAGGTTATAATGAAATACTCAGAGTTGGAGAAAATATTCATAAACCATGCATCTGATAAAAGCAGTGTATCCAAAAGTATCAGATAATTATGTCAATTAGGAAATCATTGTAGATGTTTTTAGATATTGTATTAGTTTCCAATTGCTGCTGAAACAAATTGCCAGAAATTTAGTGACTTAAAAAAACGCAAATTTATCTTACAGTTCTGGAAGTCAGAAGTCTAAAATCAAGGTGTCAGCAGGACTGTGTTCTTTCTGGAGCCTTCAGGGGACAATCCATTGCTTTGCCCTTTTCAGCTTCTAGAAGATGTCTACATTCCTTGGTGTGTAACCCCTTCCTTGCCCACTTCAGCCTCTTGCTTCCAATGTCACATCTCTCACTACTGACTCCGACCCTTCTGCTTCCCTCTTAAAAAGACCCTTGGGATTACATTGGCCCCACCTGGGTAATACAGGTTAATTGGCCCATCCAAAGTCAATCACCTTCTAGGTTATTCACAACTACAAAGTTCCTGTTGCCATGTAAAAAAAAAAAACCAGATTCTCAAATTCCAGGGATTAAGACATGGACATCTTTGAGTGCCATTTTTCAGCCTACCACAGATTTCATAATGGTATTATGGTTTTGTGGGAAATTGTCATTAATTCTAAGAGATGCATATTAAATTATTTAGGAGTGAAATGTCATGATGTTTGTAAATTACTTTTTAAATACTTCAGTAAGAAAAAAGAGCAGTTATACACAATCTTAATAATTAAATCTGAGTGATAGGTATGTGTTCATTAGTTCCTCTCTTTATAATATTTGAAATTTTTCTTAGTAAAATTTTAAACTCAATTTTTAAAAGTACTGAGATACAGTCTGGAGTTTAGAAAACTCACAAGAGTGAAAGTGGCAGATCAGTTAGTTATTACAATAGCTCAATTTAAGAGTCCAGTGCTTTGCACCAGGGCGATAACAGTGGATGCAGAGAAAAGCGGATGGATGTGGGTTATATTTTGCAAGTCAGACCTGTATGATTGCTGAAGGCTTTGAGGTGGGTGAGGGTAAAGTGAACAACAAGAATGAAATAAACTATATGCATGGAGTGCTTACTCTCCCGTCGCTGCTTGTATTTAATTCTCACAACAAAACTGTGAGGTAGGTACAATTTGCACCCATATCTTACGTGCGATTCGTTTCTCCAACTTCAGAACTAGGAGTAGCGGCGGCAGTCCTCGGGACCTGGCTTATGTCAAAAAGGATCTGGGCCACGAATTCCAAGAGGCGAGAGTGCGAGGAGGCGGCAGGTAAGAAGTTGAGTAGGTGTAGGTCCGCCGGGACAGGGACCGCTCGCGATTGGCTGAACTGCCGAGAAGGGTTCTGCAGATCCCGCGTCGCTACAGCCCCGCTCAGCCCGCGGGCGCTACTTTCGCTGAGACTTGGGCCGGGGAGTGAGCGATCCGAGCTTGGGAGGAGGCAGCGTCCATTGTGGCCTGGGGGATCCAGGGTGCTCCGTCTGTTTGTCTGCTTCCTGCTACTGCACAGTCGCCCAGGGGACTGTAGCGACATTAGTGCCCACGGTCAGGAGGAAACGGGGGCGGGGGGGGGGGGAGAGAAGTGGGTCGGGAGCCTCAAGGCTAGGACAGTCAGTAAGAAAATAACGGGGTTGGGGGAATGAGAAGAGATCGGTGCAGACAGCGTCTCGCAGAAAGAGGCGTAAGCTTGTGATGGGGCTGGGCATGTGGGGTTTGGCCCTAAGAGAAGCAGGCTCAGGGGAAAATTGAGGATTTGGGAGGAAGTCAGGAAGGCAAACGGGCAAAGAGAGGTAAAACCGGCCTATGCGGCCACAGGAGAAGCAAGATGCGCTGAAGGGCCAGAAAAGCAATGCCCAGGGTTGCGGATATCCAGGTCCCGGTCCCCGGGCTCAGGCTGGCCCATGAGAAGAGCCAGGGCTTCGTCACAAGCCTGGTGGCTGTGATCTGCTTTCCAAGAAGAAGGGGGAGGCTAGGCTGGGGTAAAACAGGATGGAGAGAGATTGAGGCCATGCTTCTTCCTCCCCCCTCGCCGGCGCCAATCCAGGTAGACCCAGCGCTGACTCAAGTCTGAACATACGGAAACGGACTGCGCAGACTCGAGGCTTCCTGCGCAGAGCGCGCGGGGAGAGCAAACCCTTGGTCTGTCGCTCACCTCCCTGGCCCGCTAATGCAGCGGAAGAACTGGGGGAGGATGCCTGGTAGCGATGGGTTGCAGGGGTGGCAAGGGGGTATGGTAGCAAGGGGGAGGACTGCCTCGCCCTTAGTCACCGCCCAGCGCCGCCTCCACGCCAGGCTTCAGGCTCCTCTCAGCACCGCGGACAGCGCCAGCCATGCTGTGGGTCCAGGCCGTCTGTCTGTCCAGGTCACCGCTGTTTCCCGCCAGTCCAGAGAGCGCTGCCTCAGAGAACAAGCCCCCCTTTCCGAAGCCCTCTTCCTTCTTGTCAGGGTGCTGGAGGTTCCACTTCTTCCTAAAACCTGGAGATTGTTACTAGGCATCCATTTGTCTGGACAGGAAAATTCCCTTTTCTTAAGGCCTGTCCAGAATGACTTCATGGTAATTCCACTGTAGAAAACAAAACAAAACAAACAAACAAAAACTGTCCTCTGGTCCTATCCCATCTGTCTGGAAGAAGGAAGGTGTGTGTAGAATTAGGGATTATATTTCCTCACCCTTGTCCTTCAACTATGCATAGCTGGGCAAATTGGCTTTTAGGAAAAGGGCCCAGGCCCTTAAACCCTACATATACCAATACTTTCTAAGATTCCAGGCCTACTCACTAACCCCTCAAGCTTCAAAGACTTCTCTAAGATGCAGCTTACCTGCTTTCCCAGACCACACCTATCCACCTGAGCATCCATCCCATGTGGGTAGCTCTCTTTGAACCTCCACAGGTTGCTCTGCCTATAAGCTTGACTCCTGTCAGGAAGTTGGTACCACGGGTGAATGAGGTCCACGGGCTGAAAAACATGGCAGGTGGTGATGGGGGAAGGGAAAAATGAAGACGGAGGACCTGAAGAGAGTCCTGGTGGGGGAAGCAGAAACCAGGGGATTCGAGAGTGACAGTGCAAGAAAGTGCTTCTCTTCAACTGGGATTTGGAAGGCTTCTGGTCAGGTTGCCTGCTGACACCACTATTTTGCCCTTAGATGGTCAAGGCCAAGTCGGAGTGGGGCAACTCTGGCCCTTCCAAGAATTTACCATCCCAGTCTTCCAGCATTTGCAAGTTGTACTCCAGCAGATAGTACCCCAAGGTAAGTAAAAACAAGAGAACAGAGGTTGGGGCCTGGTCAGATATGAGGGTGGGCAGGCAATGAGGGGCTATCTGACCTGAGGACAGGCTTTCTCTTCCTCAACATCTCCACTTGAAACCTGGTTATACTCACTTCATGGAGATGGGATGAAACAGGAGTGGGAGTGAAGTCTGGATGGACAGGCTATTTGCCCTTGAATACCCTGGGAGACTACCAGAAGAGGCTTCTGAATGAAACCCTGGAAGAGGCCAGCATCCAATTGCTTGGGAATAGTCTAGTCTCAGTCTCTGGTACTGTATGAGTTTTTTTCAGAGCCAACAAGACTCCTCTGAGCCAGGTGAACACACACACACCTCAGTCATTGATTAGGAAGCAGAGGAAATTGTATGACAAACAGAGGGGGAGGAATGAAAGGGAAAGGGGAATCCATTGGCTACAGGTGTCTGACCCCCATTTTTAAAGAGCAGAGTTTCATGAATTGGTGGGTCAGATAAGAAATCTGCCTTGAGTTCATATTACTGCTACTATTGCCTGAGTAGTTATCAAAGTATGTCCATAGACCAGTAGCATCAGCGTCACCAGGGAACTGTGCCAGACACTGTGCTAAGCAACTTGTATACACCATCTCATTTAATTCTCTCTGCAAAATGTGATCTTGTATGTACTTGAGGGGGATGTCACTCTGGTCTCTAGAGTGAGTCAGAGTGTCCCAGGTGTTGACTCACCTCATCCTTTTATCCTGAAGGTCAGTTCTGGAAGGATGACATCACTCAGGATGTGATGACTAAAAAGATGGAGCACACCAGAAAGCTGCAACCCCAAGATCCATGCCTCAAGGATGGGAAGACAGTCTTTCCAACTGAAACCACTGGGGTGAGGTGTGTGGGGCCTGTGGTCAGTCCATTCTTTCTGGTGAACCGATGGAACAGGGAGGGAATGCAGATAGGAGCTTCCAGGAGCACTAGGAAGGAGAATGATTCAGAGATCCTGTCTGGGATCAGCAGGGAACAATTCTACAATGCATCAGTGATATCTGCAAAGGAGGAAAGGCAGGTGATAGCAAACCTAGGTCCTATTTGTCATTCCTGTCTCTTCTAGGGGCAAGCAAGAGGAGAAACTTTGACTCTTATTCCCCAAGGTGAGACTCATGTGTCTTCTTAAGATCTGTGAGTCCTTGACTTTGTATCCCAGTGCTTTCCTTCTGGAGCCCTCTCACTTTTCTCTGCCTCCCTCTTGACTCCTGGCTTCCCTCCTCACAGAGCCCAGTGGCCAAGGTGAACAGAGATCAGTGCTCTACTTCCAAAGTGCGTTCGAAGACCCTGAAACGAGAGGTAGCCAACCCCGCAAAGGTGAGGGGCTCAATTTTTCTAGGGAGGTTGGAGTCACCAATGGCCTGTTTAAATGAGAGACAGAGAGTGAGAGACATGAGAAAGGCAGATATGAAGAAGAGAATAGGTGTTGGGGTGAGAACAGATAAGCTGAAGAAAAGGTCTTTTCTTTCCCAAAGAGTACCTCCACTTTCCTGTATCTCTCACAGACTACCCGTGGGTATCATATGAAAGGTGGGAGCAGGCAGGGCATGACGCAGGGTACTGGGAGCCACTAAGGAATAAATAGTCTATAAAATCATGTCTGGACATTGAGTTTAAAGTAAGCATTGAGCCAGGTGTGGTGGCTCACACCTATAATCCCAGCACTTTGGTATGCCAAGGCAGGAGAATTGCTTGAGGCTAGGAGTTTGAGACCAGACTGGGCAACATAGTGAGACCCCCATCTCTATAAAAAAATTTTTAAAAAATTAGCTGAGTGCTGTAGTGTGCACCTATAATTCCAGCTACTCAGTAGGCTGGGCAGGAAGATTGCTTGAGTCTAGAAGTTCAAGAATGCAGTGAGCTATGATTGCAACGCTAACTCCAGCCTGGGCAACAGAGCAACACCCTGTCTCAAAAGTAAAATAAAATAAAGCTGGGCACAGTGGCTTACACCTATAATCCTAACACATTAGGAGCAAAGGCAAGAGGATCACTTGAACCAAGGGGTTCAAGACCAGCTTGGGCAACTTGGTGAGGCCTTGTCTTTACAATAAATGTAAAAATTAGCTGGATGTGGTGGTGCAAACCTGTAGTTCCAGCCATTTGGAAGGCTGAGCCCAGCAGGTTGAGGCTGCAGTGGCTGTGAGCGTGCCACTGCACTCCAACCTGGGTGACAGAGTGAGACTAAAAGGCAAAACAAAACAAAAAAACCACAAAACACAAAAATAAAATAAAGTAAAATAAGCATTGAAAACTGCAATGTTTTAAAAATTATATTAAAGGGCCAGGCATGATGGTTCATGCCTGTAATCCCAGCACTTTGAGAGGGCTGAGGCAGGAGGATTGTTTGAATCCAGGAGTTTGAGATCAGCCTGGGCAACATATTGAGACCCAGTCTCTATGGAAAAAAAGTTTTAAAATTGCCAACTATTTGGGAGACTGAGGTGGGAAGATCACCTCAGCCCAGGAATTTGAGGATGTGGTGAGCCGTGATCATGCCACTGCACTCCAGCCTGGGTGACAGAATAAGACCCTGACTCAAAACAAAACAAAAACTAGATAAAATGTCCTCCTTTTGCCATATCCTTGTGGATAGCAAGTGATCACAGCACTCCCTTGGATAAATAGAGATGCAGCCCAGAGGTCCTCACACTCAGCCTTCCCCTTGCTCTACTCTGTGGCCTGGGCAAGTCACTTGGACAAGGGTCTGAAGAATCACCTTGGGACCTTTGAACTCTTCAGAATCCAGTTTGGAAACCACCCATCTAGTTCTCCCGTCTGTCTTTACAGATGAGAAATTGGGACCCAGGTTGGTCATGGGACTTACTCAAGGCTGCATAATGGGTTCATAGCAGAGTCAAAATTGGGCTCAGGTCTCCTGATTTCTAGCTCTTTCCCCTGCACAGAACCGGCCCTGCCTCTCAGGGGTTGCAGTGGGGCTGGGCTGTTTCAAACATCAGACTCCTCCACATTGAAAAAAGACTTTTTTTAAAAACTAAGATCTTCATTATAAGAAAGTGCCCACCAGTGGAACATACAAAGAAAGAAGCAGACGGCATTGCCACCACAAATGCCCTGAGACAAGAATACCATGGCTTGTTAAGTAACAGTCAGAAAAGTCAGTGGCAGAGGATGAGCTTGGAGAAATAGGCCCAGGACTGGCCATACAGAGGCTCACAGATCATGGCAAAGGGATTCAATTTTATTATAAATGCAGTAGGAAGTTAACTGGGGAATTTTAAGGAAAGGAATGCTGCAATGTGATGCATGACATCATGCTAGTGATATTAGGGAATAAATGTGAGAAGAGCAAGAGTAAAAACTGAGAGGTCTATAAGGTGCTGATCATCCTGGTCCAGGGAGACTGAGGTGGCTTGGACTTGGGAGTGAAGTCCAAGAGGTGGTTTCACTTGGCAGTGAAGCTGGGCACCCCCAGCTGGCTGCACTCTCCATCTCGAGGCATCCTTCACCCCAGGGGGTTCCAGCTCTTCATGCTCTCCCAGGAAACAGGTTCCTATCCCCATAATGTGGCAGCTGGGCTTCCTGAGCCTGGATTGGTTGCTGGGACAATGTTATCAGAGCTAAGTGACAGAGACCCATCTGTGGGGGACAGGTTGCCTTGGTGTTTCTGGGAATGCAAATAAGGAGCTGCCATTCTTCTCCAGCCATGGAGAAGCCTAAAGAAACACCATGGAGCCTAAAGAAACACCATGGAGGGAGTGGGGGGCTACAGGTGGGAGCCAAGGGGTCAGAATCTCAGTTGGTGGGCTGAGTCACTGTGCTAAAGGCTTACTCAAATCAGGCTGTTATAAAAGCATTTGAGGAAGAAAGGCAAGTGAGGGATGGGGCACCTCCCCACATCCTAACTTCAAATCCCTTGTTTTATCTCATTTTAGGGCTTCTTTGGGCCATTCCCCACTGTGGGCCGCAATCTTGTTGCTGATTGAGACCTCACATGAAGCCTCCCTGCTCCACCACCCTCCCCATGGCCCTTCAGAGGACCAGTTCTTGGATGACCCAAATCTGAATCATTAAAAGTAAACTCTCATGCAAAAACTGGCTGTGAGCTTGCCTTGAGGCAGGATGGGTGGGGTTTGAACTTGGTCAGAACCCACTAAAGGGAGAGAGATGAGAGCAGAACAGGGGCTGGGGACAAGGAGAGCATAGCTCTCAGTGCTGATGGAAGGCAGCTTTCTGTCCTGTTTTCCTTCCACTGACCATTCCTGAAGTGGGAAACTTGAGGCAGGGACCACAGCTAGAATGGTGGCCCTCTCCACCCAGACCCTAGTCACACTGTGTGGTCTAGTGGCCCCTCCTTTCATATTATGGGAAGTAGACTCCATATTCACCTCCACTCATTCCTCTCACTCCCCGTGGCAGGCAAATCTGGACACTGATATTTTATGAAACAGCCTCCATCTTTAGCCCTGCCAGGCTCTCCCAACCCATCCTGCCCAAAAGACCAACAGGTCAGTGCTGAGATCAAAGTGTGTACACATTTGACATTTTGATGACTCTTGCCAGCTTGATCCTAGTAACTTATAACCTTAAAAGGGAGGCCGGGCTTGGTGGCTCAGCCTGTAATCCCAGCACTTTGGGAGACTGAGGCAAGTAGATTGTCTGAGGCTGTGGGTTCAAGACCAGCCTGGGCAACTTGACGAGACCTCGCCAAAAATTAGCCGGGCGAAGTAGCGCGCTTCTGTGGTTCTGGCTACTTGGAGGGCTGAGGTGGAAGGATCGCCTGAGCCCAGCAGGTCGATGCTGGGGTGATCATGAGAGTGCCACTGCACTCCAGCCTGGGCAATGGAGTAAGACTCCAACTCAAAAAATTTCTAAAAAAGGGAGTGGATCATCTGACCACCCATGCTCTGCCCAACCAAACACCAGAATGTCCTTTTTGTGGAAATTTATACATGTCAAAGCACTTTCACACTCATTGGATACTCCCAGGTGTAAGCAAATGGGTAAGTATCCAGATTGGGTTTCTCTAAGAAATTAGAACTTGGCCACATCATGTTTTTTTTTAAGCAGACTTTAATCAATGAAAACAAGCAGCCGGGCTCAGTGGCTCAGCCTGTAATCCTGCGCCTTTGGGAGGCTGAGGTGAGTGGATTGCCTGAGCCTGTGGGTTCGAGACCCGCCTGGACAAGCGAGACCTCATCTCTACAATAAATCAAAAAATTAGCCGGGCGTGGTAGCGCGCACCTGTAGTTCCAGCTACTTGGAAGGCTGAGGTGGAAGGATCTCTGGAGCCCAGCAGGTCGAGGCTGCGGTGGCAGGGAGCGGCCACTGCACTCCAGTCTGGGCGACGGAGTGAGAGGCCAACTCAAAAAAAAAAAAAAAAAGCTATAGACTTCCAGAGGAGTGGTTAACTCTGATTGGGATTAAGTAGAAATGTGTCCTAGTGATGTTTAAGGTAGACCTTCAAGAGTGAGTAGAACCATGATAGACAGTGAGAGGTTGGAATCCAGGGGAAAGCTTGTTTTCCTGATGGAGGAAATAAAAGCCACACTATGGAGAGTGGGGTATGAGATGACCTTGGTTAAGGCAAGAGTCTGTGTTGGGCACACATACTTGGAGAAAATCTAAGTTTAGAAATGTTGAGGTAAGAGCTTCAAAGTTCAGGTTAATCACTTAGATTTCATTCTTTCTGCAATGGAAATATTAAAGACTATGACGGAAAGATGTTAAAGATCCACTTAAAGTCAATTTCCTTTGCGGGAGTTTTTCTGGTCTCCTTGAGCTCATACACAACAATAATTTTTTCCAGGAACCCTGGGTGATTGACATGACATTAAGATTAACATCTCCCAAGAATTTGTCTTTTGGTTACCAGCCTAGCCCTTCTTGTCTGTGTGATTGACCACCTGTGACTGACCCACCCATCCAGCTACCATTCCACCTTTGTCTATGTGCTCATGACTGACCCACCCATTGATCCATTGTCAGAGATGTGAGAAACAGACCCCATAACCGGAAGTTCAACTCCTGTGAATGCTTGGCTGCCCCTCCCCCCAAAGAAGCTTTAAAAGCTTTCAATCTCAAGCGTTCACTGACACGCTTCCTTCGAGCATCTGGCTCTTTCTCTCCTTTGGGAAGCAAACCACTTTTTTCTAATTTACTTTCTTAATAAACTTTCTTTACTAATTTCATTTCTGTGCAATTCTTTGCATACTCACAGCACCAGCACTGGCTCTGCCCACAGACCTGGCATGGACAATACTGGAACTTCTAAAAATTGGGTCTAGATGTTACTGTAAAAAATTGTCCTTTTAAAATTCATACAAAAGCATTATTTTTAAACAAAATGAAGATGGTTCATGGCCTAGAGTTTAAAATATTCTTTCTTGTAGTTTTGAAGATTTGCTAGAAAATTAGATGACTTTTTCTTGAATTTTTTTTCACTATCCATCAAGACAGACAGCTGCAGTTAGGATGTTTATGTCAGCATTATAATTTAACTGATGCTATACTTAACAAGCAATTAGTTTCTACCTGACCATTTTAGTCTTCTCAGGCTGTCATAACAAAATATTATAGATAGGGTGGCTTAAACAACAGTAGTTTATTTTCTCACAATTCTGGAGGCTAAAAGTTTAAGACCAAGGTTCTGGCCAATTCAGTATCAGTTGAGGGCTCTCTTCCTGGTTTCTAGATGGCTTTCCTTAGCGCATGTGCTGTGGGGAAGAAAGGAACCTGTTTTCTGTTGTCTCTTCTGAAAAGGACATTAATCCTATTGGATCAGGGCCCTACCCTTATCACCTCACTTAATCTTAATTAGTTCCTTAAAGGCTCCATCTTTAAATGCAGCCATACTGGGGGTTAGAGCTTTATCGTATGAATTTGAGGGGAGGACAAAAACATTCAGTTCAAAATACCTACTTACCATATTGTGTACCTATTATTAAGTAAATTCTTAGCAAGAGTTCAATTTCTACTCTGTGGATTCCAAACTTTTCTGAAATTCAGTAAAAAAATAATAAATTTAGTTGTTAATTGACTAAGTGTACTCAGATAAACTGAATGTGAATAAATAATTCCTTCCCACTCCTATATTGTACTGTACATTTTTATCTTCTCTTTTTAATTTCTGTTAAGAAAATTAGTTGAGTCACACATAAAGCTAAAGACCATGGAAAAGAAAATTATAACCAGAGGTAAAAACCAAATTGCAATGTAGGATTTGAACATGTCCATGGTATTTCAAAATTACATGTTGTACTATATTAGAGCAGTTGTTTGACAAGGGTATTAGAAAGAAATGACACTCCCCTGATGTAAATAACATTCTTTCTTCACATTTTAAAATGAATGCATGTTTTAAAAATTCTGAATAAAAATTGCAAACAATTGCTTTGACATTTGTAATTTGCTGGCTTATTCTATGCATTTTTACAATAGAGCCCAGGTCAAGAGAATTGATGTAAATGTTTTTCAAATGAATATATATATATTTTTAATTCTTGGGGTTTGGTAACAGAAAATATAAGAAGATAATATTGCTATTTATTTTTAATTTGTCTGATATTAAGTGTAATATCAGCACACATTTCATAATTCCAGCCCTATTATAAGATTAATAGTGAGTCTTTGACTACAAACAGGTTATTTCTTCAGATTTTTGGATCAATTAAAAAGCATCAATACTTATTAAAAGAAGAAAAAGTTAAGAGAATAGGTAGACAAATTCTTTTTATTTAAATTTCATCTACTGTCCATCTCATATTCAGGAGAGAAAACTATTCCTTCAAAATATGTGTTGACAATGGTTGAACATAAAGCAGAGATTCAGTTTCTTCAAAGATCCATTTACAGGGACTGACATTTGATATTACTGATATCAATCTGAATATTTAATATTGCCAAATAAAATCCTGTAGTTAAGTTCTTGACATTTTTATTTCTTTGCTTATTAAAGACCTGATTGAATTATGTTGAATACCTTCAAATAAATAAGCATAGCATTTTATACTGCTGCTGTTAGTATCAGGCTTGCATGACAAATCTAGAATTGCAGGCCAACCATTTTATTAAATAAGGAAAACTTTAATGATGCATCTATTCAATCATAGTTCTCAAATCACCTTTTTTGTCATTTGTTTTTATTTTCTATTTTCAAAGCTGAATTTATATTGTACATTAAGACATGTGGAAGTGGGAAGAGAAACATAAGTAATGTGAAAATGGAAACAAGAGATTATGTTGAGAATTCTCTCTAAATTGTAAGAAAAAAGTTTCTTGGTGAAGTATTTTAATATTTAGACTCATTAAAGGTATTTTTTGTTGATGAAGTCTCAACTTTAAGTTCAAATCCATTATTCATGGATATTTTGAAATGCTCTTTTATAGTAAAGCTTATTTCCAAATGTTCTTCTAAAGCCTTAGAAGGTAAGCTTTTTGATAATTTATAAGCTTATTATTTATCACTCATATATTCATTTTATATAGGTCAAAGGTATTATAATTAATGCCATGCTTTATAGTTTCTATATGTTTATAATACTTTGGAGATTTATGTATAATTAACAGTCTCGTACATTTTATATGGCTTTGAGCATAATATTTAAATTGTAAATTATCTTAAAGGATTTTAAGTTTTATACAATATATATTTTCTTTATGAAATAATGTTCAATATTGACCTACAATAAGATCTGACTCTGAAAGTCTTCATTATTTAAAAATAAAAGAGGTTGGGGGTAGTGGTTCACACCTGTAATCCCAGCATTTTGGGAGTTTGAGACAGGGGAATCGCTTGAGCCCAGGAATTTGAGACCAGCCTGGGCAACATAGTGAGACCTCCTCTCTACAAAACTAAAAAAAAAAAAAAAAATTAACTAGCACATACTTATATTTTCAGTTTCTCGGGAGGCTCAGGCAAAAGATCACCTGAGCCCAGGAGCTCAAGGCTGCAGTGAGCTGTGATCATGCCACTGCATTCCAGCCTGGGTGACAGAGTGGCAAAAAAAGAAAGAGAGAGAGAGAGAGAGAGAGAGAGAGAGAGAGAGAGAGAGAGAGAGAGAGAGAGAGAGAGAAAACAAAGAACCAGAAGATGTCAAGAAGTAGAATTATAAAATAAGTAAAAGTTCAAAGGTAGATTCTTAAAAATAGTTATAATCAAGTCAAAAAGAACAAGAGCAAGTCCAACCTCTTGCAATTTGGAATATGAAAGGATATGTATGAAAACTAGAGGAGATAAATATATACATTTGACTTTTTAAAATTGGGAATGTTATGGCTAAGTATGCATTATTAAAATGAAGGCAGAAAGAAATAGAAAATTAAATATGCAACAACTATGGAAGAATATCTGAATATGCTGCTTGTGTATATGAATGTGCACATATATATGTACACATATAAGTATGTGTACACACACTCATACATACACACACACACACACACACACACACACACAGGCTTCTAAATTGCTTTTTCAAAGCTAGCATAACCCCAATATCAAAACCTTCCAAACACCATGCAGATGAGAAAACTGAGCCTCAACAATTCCTCTTACAGATAATAGACTAACCCCACATACTTTGGACTTCAACATAAATTTTACTTCCTCTGAAAGCATTCCCTGAAACAACTGGTTGTATTTATCTGTAAATATGTTTTTAAAAAAGCATGATCTCAAGTGTATAAAAATAAATGCAGTAAGGATTTTAAAATTAATATCAGTATCTATGCTGCAAAAATTTAAAAAGCATGTGGAACATGCAAACTACATAATGTAGGTATACTTATGTATGAAAAATGAAAATGCTAACATTTGGTTTCTGTGGAAGATGGGATGATAGGTGATTTTACCTTTTATTCATGCTTGAAATTCTTTGTACTTTTTATTTATTTCTGCTATTATTATAAAAATAAATAAATAAATAAATGACTCATACTTAAATTACAGTGTTTATCTTATCCAAAGTGCTATGTGATTTCTAGACACACACAGCAACAAAGTTATTGCACATGAGTGAGATTTTGTTTTGTTGTTTCATAGTTTCTCTCAGAGGAAGACTCCCTACTAGCTGGGCTTTCGGAAAACTGTGTTGCCTGTGTGCTTCAGAGATTCTGCAAGAAAGAGGGCAAACTGAGCCAATCACCTGAGGTTGTGGATGCCAACGCAGCAGGTTTTGATCATATCGATCTCTGGCTATTCATTGGCAGTTATGACCAACAATCTGTTTTTAGCCTCACTGCTTAGGGGAGATTCACTGACAGCTCTTTGATTTATACATGGTTCCTCAGTGGAGCATAGTGTATAAAAGATTAAAACCAGTATCATTGGTTTTCAGCCAGATTTTTAGACCAAATGATAGAGCAAGAAAAAGAAGCCAAAGAAGAAACATGATATTCTAGTGAGTCACTTTTACTCTGTGGAAGCATTTCTCAAACAAGAGAGTGGCAGGGTAAAAAGTTGGCAATGCAAATAATGCAATTTGGATTAGATTGCAGGAGAAATTTGTTTATGCGTCCCTGTTTTCTTAAAATCTATCAGCCGCCAAACATGTCACCCTAGCTTGTTTGGAGATATGTGCACTTGATTTTATTCCCACAAGGAAAACTGGAAAGTCCTGCCATTGGATAGCTTGTCACATTGGACACAATATTTAGGAGTAAAAAGGGAAATCACTAAAAGAGAATAAGAAAAGCAAAATTTATTTTCTCTAAAAAACAAATCCGCTTTGTTGTCATTGGTCCGGCATTGGCAAACCACCTAACTCCCAATGACTCCCACCAAGAGGAGCTGTCCAAAACTGGATGGCTCCTTATTTTAGGTACCAGAATTCTATTTTAAAAAATTACTATTCTTGGGTTCCAAGGAATCTTGTTTCACCATCTCATGATTTTTGTAACAGACTGCACAACTCTAAACATCTTAGAATCACAGTTTGTTCATTTCTACAATGAGGCTTAAATGAGCACTAACCCCCTCACCACTGACATTTTTTGATTCTACTTTCTTAAGTACTTTAAAAAAGATACAGGTCCAGAGGAGATGCTGGTAAACACTCTAAAAGCAGAATCTGATAATTGGATTAAAAAAATATGGTACATATACACGACGGAATACTACGCAGCCATAAAAAAGAACAAAATCATGAATTTCGCAGCACCCTGGATGGAACTAGAGTCTATAATACTGAGTGACCTCTCACAGAAACAAAGA
>CAUYQG010144525.1:0-17267 GCA_963574415.1 Tarsius wallacei | reverse complement strand
GCTTTTAAACTTTATTAGATGGAACCAGAACAATCTTTAACAGAGGGATAGTTTTGCTTCACTACTACAGCAATATCCTTGAGTACTCTACCCAAGGTCCTTTCAATTGTGAAACTTTCCATTCTTGTTATGGGAACATGTATTTTCCTAGCTCTAGGTGCCTTATGAAGATTAACCCCTCTGCTTATTTTAGGGTGCTGTTTCCCCGGCCTTGGGTAATTTATTCCCATGTATGTGATATTTTATACTCAGCCATAGAACTAAGGAAGAGCCTCTATTGCTTTTTAGAACTTCTTCCAGTGCAATCTTCCCCTTTCTGGCACCTTGCCTGAATTTCCTATCCCATTTGGTCTTCATGAATGTTTAACTCTGTTATACTCAGACAGATATTACTAGATTCTTTCTGCATTATCTTTTCCCTATGCAGAGGCTCAGAAACCCTTGCTAGGGTAATTATTGAGATCACCTAGTTTGTTTCCTCTCTCTCAAAGATCACAGCACTGCTTTATGTCTGATGTCTGAAAATGACTGTTTACTATATTTTATCTTTATTTTTTTAAGTGATTTTAAGTAGAAGGATACATATGATTTTGGCTTCTATATCTTTGCAAAAGCGAAGTTAGTTTTTAATAGAGAAAGGTTTCTTCAATTTTGATAACTTAATAATTATTGGGGGGCTTCTATATCTTTGCAAAAGCGATGTTAGTTTTTAATAGAGAAAGGTTTCTTCAATTTTGATAACTTAATAATTATTTGGGGGCTTTAAAAAAAGCTGACTCCTGGTTTCTACACTATCGAGATCTACTTAATGAGGCATTGTGGAAAAATTTGGCTATTTGCATTTTACATGATTTCCTGAAGATTCTGCTGCAGATTGTCAAATAATTAAAATATAAGAAATATGTAGATATGAAATTTGAAAGGAAGGTGGACTAAAAAAATTAGAATCCTTTTATAGAAGCTTCTGTATAAATAATCAGGAAACACTTTAGGTTGTCATAGCATCCAAGAGAAGCCTTATGAGGCTCTTCTGTCAGCTTTTAAAATTAAGGTCAATATTACCCAGATGTGTACTTGTTAGCTATAGATAACAAGAAACCCCTACACAAACGCAAGTTCAAAGGAAACTGCTCATTTAAATTGAGAATGTTATACCACCTAACTCCAGTCAGAATAGCCATCATCAATAACTCAAAAAATAACAGATGCCAGAGAGGATGTGGCTAAAAGGGAACACTTCTACACTATTGGTGGGAATGTAAGCTAGTATAGCCTCTGTGAAAAACAGTGTGGCAATTCCTAAAAGTTCTAAAAATTAATCTTCCATGTGACCCCTCAATCCCCCTACTGGGAATATACCCGGAAGAACTCAAATCACTCTATAAAAAAGATACCTGCATGTACGTTTATTGCAGCATTGTTCACAATAGCAAGAACATGGAACCAACCATGCTGCTCATCAAAGGAGGACTGGATTTAAAAAAATGTGGTTTATATATACAATGGAATATTATGCAGCCTTAAAGAAGAACAAAATCATGAAGTTTGCAGCAACCTGGATGGACTTAGAGTCTATAATACTGAGTGAACTTTCACAGAAACGAAGACCTGAGTATCACATGTTCTCACTCATAAGTAGACCTTGAACAACTATCGTAATACTATAAGAAAATGATTGACAGTCGTGGGAAACTGTCGGGGCGGGGAGGGGTGGGAGGTGGGATTGGCGGTAATGGGAAACTGCCTGAGGATGGAGGGGCACACCTCATCAACAAGGATACCTGCACAATGAATATTTGTATACCTAAACCTGAATTGTACCCCACAATTTTTAAATAAATAAATAAATAAATAAATAAACTGAGACTGTTGTTAGTGACACTTTGATTATATGTGTTACCCCATGAAGATGGAATACCATTTTTGTTAAGCTTCATTTTAAAAAATACCAGGATAATGTAGGTGCTTATATTAATAATTAGACTCTTCTTTTGATAGATTTTAGGAATTTAATTTCATTCCTCTATTACCAGTGTTTCTAAGGAAAAGGAAAAAAGCTTTAAATCTCCCTTCCGATGAAGACAGCAAAGATGAAATATTTTCAGAATTTGCTAGTGTTCAATTATAAAAGTCATTAACATAAGTCCAAGCAATTATAAAATAATTAAAATACGTAGGTCACTCTTTGTTTCATGGCTCACATCAGTGAGTGAATACACTGCCCAGACAAGAAAATTAAGAAACTCAGACAGAGACTCTGATGGCAATCATTAATTAAATGAAATGTATCTGCTTCAACTTGATTGCTCAACATTTTCCTCTCCTCTGTCAGTGTGTCTGTTTCAAAATAACTTTTAAAAGAGTTGACAGATTCTGACAAAACTTGGAACACTCCAAAATTTACCCATAATCTTAAGTCTGATTTCTGGTTCAGTCTTGAAGCAAAAATTGTGTCTGCTTTATTAATTTTTTGAGTGCAGATAACCATCAACATTTCATAAAATGCTTCCATAAAGTTCTATAGTTATGTAGAAGACAAAGAGCAAAGATATTACGTGATTTTAGGTCTATCATTCGGCATCAGCAGTATTTTAAATAACACTGCGGTTTTCCTTCTGCCCAACGAAAACATGGTCTCTCATCTTGCTCATTCATGCTCGATCTTGCTCTATCTAATACTAATCAGTTTCCTAGATCCTTGGCTACTGTTTTTTTTTTTTACTGAGTTGGGGTCTTGCGTTGTCATGTACCATGGAGTTCAGTGACAAAATCAGAGTTCACATCAGTCTCAACCTCCTGGGCTCTGGCGACCTTTCTGCCTCAGCCTCACGAAAAGCTGTTACTATAGGCAGGTGCCACCACACCTGGCTAATTTTTTGATTGTTTTGTAGAGATGAGGTCTTGCTATGTTGCCTGCCACGGTCTTGAACTCCTGAGATAACTTGAAAAAATTGATCAAATGCAGTAAACTTTGTGGGAAGTATCAAACGTTATCTGAGTTGAATCTGTGGCTCATTCTTTTTTTTAAATTTAAAAATGTAACCAATATAATTTGACAAGGGCTTGTTATTTATATTTTTGAAGATAATTTCTTCAAATTTGATATATGAGTAGAGTAGCTTACATAAATGAATATTATCAAGAAAAAACCTCCAACAGCAAATATTAATAATTACATACATTGGCCCTAGGGAAAAAAATTATTACTAATGAGCATCATGAACAATTTATTATTTCTCCAAAGACTTCTATGAGCAGATTATAGTCTTGGCATCATAGAAGTGCAAAATCAAAAGGATCTCAAAGAAGACCTTATAAAATCATATATCTGATCTTTGGGTTCCTTGCACTACATCCCAGATAAAGTCAACTTGGACTTGACTATCTCAGTGACTTGTAACTCACTCTTTTTGAAGCATTCTGTTCTATCTTAAGTTAGTTTTGAATTAACATTGATCTCAAATCAATTTCTCTGTAACTTTCATACATTGATCCTACTTTTCCATTGGAGTCATAAAGAACTAGTCATCCCTTTCCACATGAAAGTCCTTCTCATGTTTCTAGAAAGCACTATACTCCCTGAGGATTCCTTTTGCAAGAGTAATATTCTCATTTTTTCAAACTTTTTCACTTATCATGGTTTACCTATCCTGCTTGCTCTTTTACATTGGCAAAATTTGAGAAGAGAGTTTTTTATTGCAAATATCTTACAAATAATACTCAAATATTTGTTGAATGAGTGAATGAATAAATGCAATTTACTGCTGAAGAAAGATGAACTATAAAATAAGGCAAATAATTTGGTTTATATAATATTGACTATTACTACTAATTTTAGAAAAATTAACTTTTTCAATTTTTTATTTGTTTGTTTGTTGTCTGGGTGAATTTAGGGGAAGCTATAAACAAATATTCATAACACATATTTATGTCACATAACGTAATATAAAGTTATAATTTCTGAATGCCTTCTAAATTCAAAACTCACTTCTTGACTTAGCATTTTATTTGAATATCCATTCACAAGTCAAAAATGGATAAAAATTTTCAACATGAATAAAAGTTTACAGTAATATTTCAAACCTATTAAACTTTCTTCCAAAATTAATATAAAATAAGGTCCTTTATTGTGGCATTAATGTGCCCCTCTAATGAATATATAGTGCTGTGTAATTCAGGAATTTTTAACCCCCTTCTATTTGAAACCATTTCCACACTTCTCCCTGAAGACTGACCAAGGGAAAGAGCTAAATCTCTAGTGCAGTGCTGTCCAATAAAACTTTCTGGGATAACAGTGAAGCTTGACACCCTCCTTATCTAATATGGTAGCCACTAGCCACATATGGTTATTGAGCACTTGAAGTAGGCCAGTGAAATGAAGAAACTGTGTTTTAAATTTTATTTAATTTTAATAGCTATCTGTAGCTAGTGGGCCCCCATGTTGGACAAAGCAGCTGTAGTAGATGGATCCTTAGAAACCATTGCCTCTTAGGCAATGTGTTTCAAAACATATTAGTTGTCTTTGGCTTTTTTTTTCTTCCCAATTAAATATGTTCTCTTCTAAGTCTCTGTCATTGTGCAAAAGAACAGTCTCAGTTACAACACAAGCATTATAAGCCACGATATTGAAATCATTTTTTTGTTTTACTAGTGATCTTTGCTTATTTTTCATGCTTTTTAGAATTTTGTTTTGTAATTTTTTCATATTTTAAAATAAAATGCTTCCTTGGGTATCTTAGATCCTAGATATGACTGTGAGGCATTAAATAGTACAGTAGGTATTTTCAAGGAGAAGAAAGAAAAAGGAAAGGAAAAAAAAAAAACTTTTCAAAGTTAAAAGATCAAATATGTAATAGAGATTACCCTGAATTTTAAAACCATTATCTTAAAAAAAAAATTAGGATATCGCAGATAACAAGTACCAGGATATAAGTAACATTACCCATTGATTCAAGGTTGATTTATACTATAAACATTTAACATATAAAGTACTGAACACAAAAGAGGAATGAGGATTCTTTAGCTCTTTTTTGAGTGTTCTAAGGAGAATTGCAGTTACTCTTCATAGAGTTCACACTACAATTTTTTTTTTTTAAACCCTAGGAACCTCAGCCTTGGAGATGTTGCGAGAAGAGTGTCCCTTGGTAGATGTAGACATTTTGAAAGGCTTGTTGCTCTTGCTAGTCTGGTGGCCAGCTTAACAATAGACCAGAGAGGAGTGGGAAGGCCAAAAACTAATGATTAGTTAGTTCCTTAAGACTTCACTGTCACAGAAACACTTCCCAGTTCCATCCTTGTTTCTTTGTTTATGATATTTCTTCTTGCAAAACAAAATCCATCCTATTGTTCAAAATAAAGTTCAAATGTCACCACCTATATGAAGCCTTCTCTGGTCATGTGAATTAAAGTTGTCTTTTTGTCCTCACTCCTGTAGTACTTTGTTTATACTACTCACAATTCTCCCCACATATCTTCACCCATAAGCTGTCTTCTTTGAAGTTTGGGGGTGAGGGGAGGAGGGGTAGTGAGTGGTTGAAGCAGAACTTACATCTCCAGTGTCTCTGTATAAATCTCTCATACTTAGCACGTTCTGAAACCACTTTCATCTTTAAAATGGGAATAATAGATTGCCACCTTCATATGGTGGTAATTATCACCTCAAAAAGTAGCAGTTTAAAACGACCATTTTATTGTGCTCCTGGTTTGTGGGTCAGGAATTCAGGTAGGATTTTTCTAGGTAGTTCTCACCTAGGGTTCCTCATGCAGATGTAGTCAGATGATGGGACTGCTATCATCTGAAAGCTCTACTGGCTTGATGTCCAAATGGCTCACTCACACAGCTGTAGTTCACCAGAGCACAGACATTCAGCCTCTCCAGTGCAGCAGTGGAAAGGTAATCAGATTTCTTATATGGAAGCTTAGCGCTCCAAGTGCAAGGCAAGATGGGATCCTTTTATGAACTGGCCTTAGAAGCTCACAGTTTCACTTTTAATGTACTCTTACTGGAAGTGGTCATAAGTCCCCCAGATTGAAGGGGAGGAGGATTTAACTCCACCTCTTGATGGGGGATGGCAAGGTTATATTGTAGAAGAGTTATGACCATCCTTGGAAAATACAATCTAACACATACAAATGATAAATATGAAAACACTTTGGACACCAGAGCATTCTGGCCATATTTTCTCATATCTCTTCTATCATAGAGCCTTTGAACTTTGACCTATTTAGTTTTCTCCCAGACCTGACACTTACTCAGTGAGTTTAACTCAAGGTCTGTAGCATAAAATGCTAAGATGCAGAGATTAGGCAACAATCTTCAGAACTGCTTTGAGTTTTTCATCTTGCTACTTCACTTCTCTTTCTTCACTTTATATCTTTTCACCACTCTTATCTGTGTTGTTGCCCTTTCATCATGATGGTTCTATGTGCCATATTTCTCCTCATTAGTACTCTCAGAGTATTTCCATCTTCTCATCTTATTATTACTAGGAAACAATATGAAAGGCTTAAGAACATGACATATTTGAAGCATAATTTTGAGTTTAAGAAACTTTTAACATCTCTTCACAGTATCTAGTAATATGAAGCAAGGAATTTTTGATAAATAGAAACATCTCAGCCTTCATAGAAGGTTAATCTTAATCCTTTATTATTCACTGGTTCTTATAAAGAGTATGGAATCATTATCGTAGGCTAATCAGTCCCAGATGAGATTTATTTTTTATTTTTAATTAAAGGGGATACACGTGCACGTGCGCACGCGCGCACACACACACACACACACACACACACACAGAGACAGAGAGAGATTGAGAGAGAGAGAGAGAGACTGACTCTGATTTTTTTTGTCCAGGTAATGCAAATGAATTTCAATCAAAGTGCCCCAGGAGAGTACCTGAAATACTAGCCCCTAAGGAAATATTTGTTACAAAAATAGTTGAATATAATCAACATTTACCTAGTGCTGTTGACCACTTACCAGATGGATAACAGTTAATTGATTCAAAGAAATGTGAAGAAACAGTCATCAAACAAGTTGGGAAGAAAAACTTAATCCCATAAGCAAACAACTGACAAAACAATTATGTTTTTTGTAAGGTTCAAAGCACTGCACAACTAAAAATTATGGTATTCAGAAAGGTGGACAGAATTAGCTTTCTTAGCACATCTTCTGTGTATGAGTCGGCAGGCTTCCCTCTCTCACTGAAACCTCCTAACAGAGCTGCAGCAGAGGAACAAAGGAGGAAACAGAGGGTATGGAGAGGGTCTTGTACGCTGCAAAGGATAAAACTGGAACAAACTCAGTGTCCAACATCAGTGCCAACTTTCTGTCATTGACTGTGACTCACAGCCTCAGGATAGCAAGATTCCCTTTCTTCTTTTTTGAGATACTTTTCAGCTTAATCTTAGATGCTACTACATAATTGGGGATAATTAATAGGTAATTTTATGATGCTGATTGTACCTTTTCTAAGAGACTACCTGGTGCCCAAACTGGTCAGAATTCAATTTTTCCAACTGCCACTGGAGGGCTCCCCACTGTAAGCTTTACAAACAATCACCAGGTATTAAACACTTTTAGAAATTATTTCTTTAATCTTTATTTTGTGGTTTTTCTCTCTGAAGTTTGACTAACTCCAGGCTTTTGGGAGTTGGTGAGTGACTGTGTCACTCTTAGAATCTTCTGATTCGTAGTCAGATGCGTTATCCATTGCTATGTCACCCTTAAAAGAAGGATGAGTAACATTTGACTGGAACAGATTGAATCAACTTTGAGTAGAGGTCATGTAAGGATCTTGCCACACAGTTCTTTACGTACCCCTGAGGCCAGGCCTCCCACACTTTGCTTCTCATGTCCTGAGCCCACACATAATTTAGTGAATCCACCTGCATTTCTAACTTACAGAACTGAATCTACATTATGCCTTCTTTACTCACTGCACTCTACCTTGGACGGTGCTCTAGGGGCTGAGGTCTCAGCCAGAGCAAGGACCTAATTTGTTCACTGTGGGAGCCTTGGAATATCTTTTAAAGTGGACCTCTCAACTCTTCATCCTTGTGCTGACTTAGAACAGGGAGAAGCCCATGTGGGGGAGCAAGGAAGTTCCAGTTTGCTCTCAGCCAAAATGAGTTCTCAACTCTCTACATTTTTTCCCTGCTGGTTAATATGCTCCCTTTCCTGTCACAGTTACTGCTTAAAATACAGAGAGAAGGAAATGTTAAACACAGTGGAATATATTGTGAAGGGCAGAATTTCCTATTTCAGCAAGATGAGATTTTTGGCAAAGAGTCAGACCTCTCCAAACGTACCAAAAAGAATGACAGAATGAAGTGTTGGACTGCTCATAGATACCTGAACTTTTGAATAACAATTTCAGAAGATGCATCTTGCTAGAAAGTTGGCTGGAAATTAAAGTAGAATTTTAAATAGAATCTTCTCAATGAAAAAAAATTCTACCAAAGGTTTAAAAGAATTATTTCACTAAAAAGGAAATCCTTCCAATTCTGAAATGATCTTCAACAGGATATTGATCTCCATCAGAAGAAATATGAAGAGGATAATGTTCTTGGTGACAAATCCAGTGGACAGAAGGACTAGTCACAGGATTCCATGTTGTGTACAGTCAGTAACAATGGATGGAAACTAAGAATGATGTAATGCCGAATATCAGGTTCAGTTCTGCGTTTTTAAGACCAGAGCCTCAATGCAAAGCATATTCTTAGGTTGACCAACCAAATGCACATAGTTGATTCACTTGGAAGTCTACTTAACCATGCAGACTTTTACCAGTTGAAGTCATTGCTTTCACTGTAAGATGGAGTGACAGCTGCATAGGGCAGGCAAGCAATCCACTAAGGTTTGCCAAGTTAGTGGTTGATGGTAAATAGACCAGTTTATGATTTTTTTCTTATACGTACTTAACATTAAGTAATTAGGTCCCACTCATACTGTACTTTTTATCTTCATACACTTCAGTATTGGCTTTAGATGCTTGAGGCCTTTTTTAGCAGGAAACCTGTGTGGGTTTTGCTAGAATAGAGATTAGGCTTTCTGGAGAATAATGTCTCCTCTGCCCCAAGTGGTTTAATATTATGAATCACAAAAGTCAAGGATAAGACCATCAGTCAAAGCCTGGGAGTAGAGCAGACACTCCTACTGACTCAAGTTTGGCTAGTCCAATCAGAAGTCAATTAAATACCCACCAACCTATAGGCCTGATAGCAATTTTCCACTCCGGTGGGAGAGAAGTAAGCAGTAGTGTCTGTCTCTGTGGTCTGGTTCCAACATTAAATTGCCAACACCAATCTCTGCAGCTTTTATCTCAAAAAATCCCACCCTCGGAAGTCCATGTTCCGGAGTTCCACCCATGGCCTGGATTTTGGGATTCTGCTTGGGTGGTATGTAGAGTAAGTCCTCCCCTGGCTAGATTTCAGCTGTGGCATGAGCCATCATCATGGTTAAATAACTGTAGGTGGAAAGTCCTTTAAGACTTGAGCTACTAAATGCCGAGGCAACCGCCTCTGCACCACTCAGTATTAATTATTTAATTGACTAACCGAGGAAATAGATACGTAATATCCGAAGAGCTTAGTCTTATCCTAGGTTCAATTTAAGCTAATCGTCAGTATTTCTGGAAAATGCCTATGTGGGTTTTTCTCAGTAAGTGCAGTCAGCAAGTCTGAACAGAACCCTCCTGTGCCGTCTGACACAGCTAGGTTTGGACTCTTGCTCTGTGACATTGCATCACCAAAAGAGCTTTGTGGTGCTCTGGGCCAAGTGAAATTGGCTAAATGGCAAACACATGCCTTTATGGGAGAAAATAGAAGCTTCTAAGATGAAAATGAGTCTCAAAGAATTGAGTACTCCATCTTGCAACCTGAAAGAAATTAAGCACAGAAAACTTATACTTCTCAACTACTGTGGGCACAGAAGAAGAGAAAAATTTTAAACAAAGATATAAAGGAAGGTGATAAAAGGAACAATCTCCATGCAAGGCTTGTACACATTTAGAAAAGCAGAAGAGAATTTGTTTTGGTCCTTGGCACTGCTTTGTTGGATAGTTGCACAGTTGGGCAGTTTTCTAGACATAGGGGCTGGAATAGCATAGAACACTAGAACAACTTTGAAGAGTCTCATTACCCAGTTTATAAGATCTAGAACATGAGATAGAGAGGCAATGATTATTTAAGGAGTTCACCCTTTTAGAATCATATGAAAAAATAAATGTTAATGTTGAGCTCGAGATCAAAACCTGGAGCAGGGCTGTTGCCAATTAGATTGCAATAAGAGACTAGGTGAGATAAATAAGTTTGTAAATTGTATGGTGTCCTTTGCATTTCCATTAGAGGGCATTCTTGCTTCACAAATTCCTAGATTTTCTTGTCATCAGAGAGCCTTTTCTTCCAAGGCAGGTCTGCATGATAGGTGGTCTAAACTGGCCGACTCTATGCCAAGCAAGGTAAGAGAAGTCGAGAGGAAACAATATGGCATTTCTTTTTTCCTACTTTCAAATCAGAAGTGCATACCCAAGGTTAACAGAAAGCAGCCTGGGCCAAAACTGCTTTCTTGGGAATTTTTTCATTTCACAGACCTTGTACACAGTACTTCCATGGACTGCCAGAGCCTTCCCTGGGGAAGGCTGAAAGGGGAGACAGTTGATTTTTCAGTAAGATTGTGCAAATGCAGCCAAGCAAACAGGAAGGTGCCTTGAGTCCTAGATGGGGGCCTTTCCTCTCCATGTGCAGTCACTGGGGCCTGTGTGTAGGGAATGAAGCCAAGACAGCAAACTGAACACCTTCGTACGCATTCCCCATTACTAGTGCTACCTCCCCAGCCAGCGGCTTCCCAGCCTCAGTTTGATCACAGTATATATGTTCATGTGTATAGATGTATGGTGTGCATGCCAAGTTATATAACTGCACACATCCCTAAATAAGTACCCAGACATGCCCGTGGTAATGGAGTTGTTTTTAGTGCATTCAAGTTTTGGAGTATGGGCCATGAGGAATATGTGGACAAAGAGGTTGATACTTTCTTGGACCATGAATGAAGGTGCTCACCACTCATGCTCTGGATGGGGGAGACACATACCAAAAGTTATGGTTTCTGATGGATGGCGAAGCACCGTGTGGACAATACCTATATCTGAATGCACAAGCGAGGATGAGACACAGCAAGGAGGAAGATGCTCCCTGTCGCAGGAGGGACTGGAAGTACTGTATCCTGAAGACAGAGGATAGTCCCTTGCTGCCTCGGGAAGGTCTGCCTCTGCACTCAGTGGGCTGAGCTCACAGGAAATTTCAAGCTCTTACTGCTCACCCTCAGGTGGCTTAGTCCAGGCCTCTGTGCATCTCTTGCGAGTTCACCATAGACAGGAGGATGAAGTGATTGTTCTTTCTCAAGGCATTGGGTTGGGAAGCCAGCCTACATGGGATATAAGGTTCTTCTTCACTTTGGGCCTCTAAGAAGGGAGTAGCTAGGATTTCTCCAGACATGAAAAGAAAAACATAGTTGTATTATACCATTATGAAAAGTGTTTAATTTGGGGTGGTTGTAGAAAAGCATATCAAGACAGTAAAAGGAGGGTAGTTTTTATGACATTCTTAACATACAATGCTGGCAGAGGACTGATGGATCTTGGGAGAAGTCAGATGACAAAACTTGTCCCTAATGGGCTTAAGTAGAGACCCTGGACAGGAAAATAAAGCCGTTAGCAGGAGGGTGAGAGGACAGGGTCTGGGAGCAGTATCCTTGGCAAGACCCTGATATAAAGTAATAGTAATTATAGTCCTGGGAGGAAAAAACTTTGTTCTTCCCCTTAAAACCTTAAACCCCTGGTTTTACGACTGAGGCTCCTGGCCCTGGTTTTTGTTTTTGGGCTCTGCAGTGACAAAACACCTTTGGCCCAAATCTCTCGCTTTCTATTTTTAAAAGTAAGGACTTAGGAGTACTGGGGAGCCTATAATTTATCCAGCACTTGAAACAGTCAAATCTACCCCAAGGCATGGATGAAGCTCAGATCCTTCTGCACGGGTTTTGATGGTCCTACCAAAGCACTTAAGGTTTTCTTTCATGTGTAGCATAATCATCATAATTCCCTTGCTGAGTGCATTTTATATCTCACGTAATATAGGATAGAAGCGGGTGTGCTCATGGATTGAATGTGGAGCCTAATGCTTGCTTCTGTTTATTGGCCTTCTGCTTGCAAAAAACATGGGATGGTTTGCCAAGTTTAGAGCCCTCTGAAAACCTGTGGATTTGGAAATGCAGATAGAATTCTTTTTTTTTTTTTTTCCCTGAGGTCCGAGTTCTTTTAACTTTTGGCACAAATGTGACTTTCTGTTTCTAAGAAAAAAAAGTTTTAAAAAATTCCATTACAAATACTGCTAAAGAACCCTGGACATCCAGTGGTTTTCACAAAACAATATTTTGATGAGTTAAGTATAAATGTATCAGAAACATATGGATTAAATTTCCCTTTAAAAAGGAGGAAAAAAACAGGCCAAGCACACTTTAGGGTTTTGCTGAACCCAAAGCATTTGAAAAGTACTTTGAGGTGTTTGAGTAAGTCCAAACCTACAGTGCTGGCGGCTCCCACCCACCTTGCCTTCCAAATGACAAACTTGCAGCCAGCAAGACACCCATTTTCCAGACTGTGTTGGAGTTTGCATAAGCAAGAAAGCGTGCAGCTCACAGTGCAGCATTGCAACCCAGAAACAAAGCAGGGGTTGTCCAGACCCTGAGCAGGGCACATGCCTCACCTTCTTGTCTAAGTATTTCAGCTCTGTGCAGTACTTCGGGAAGCAGTTGGCTATTCTTTGTGAGCCTGATTACAAAGTACAATTCCTTATATATAATATTGCAATAAAAGGGATTCAGATTCAGTGAAAACCAACTGAAGCCTCTATTCCAAACTTTAACTGGACCAATTGCTAGGAATGGAAACATTCCCCCAACTGCACGGTCCTCTCAGCTCTCCAGTCCAACTCATGCTTTTGTGTCTTCTGGTCTTGGAAGAGACGAGAAACAAGAAGTCTCAAAAAACAAACAAACAAACAAAAAACCCAAAACAACAACCAGGAAACATGTTTTCACAAGATTTCCAGCTCCATTCATGAAAGGCAGAAGTTGTTTGAATACAGTTCACAGAAGCACCACTACGTTGAGGGCTTTTTTGGGATCAGTAATCTTTCTTGGGAATCATCAACTTGCTAAAGTTGACTTTGGGGCATATGGATCACCCTGCAGAAAACAATTACACTGGAAAGGGAACAAGGGGCCCAAAACAGTGTGGCCTCCTAGCAACTGTTTTTCCAATAAACCAAGAATCCTCAGGGAGAGGAAAGACATTTCCCGTCTATTTCTACCCTGTTAGCTTTCTTAGAAGATGACGTAGATCTTTCCCCTTTGCTTCTCAAAATTCTTTTTTTCGACAGTATACTAATCTCCTGGTTCCTAAGATCTGACCACCTTTTTGTAAATAAATAAGGAAATAAAAGATTGAGAATGCTTTCTATATCTGTTGTGTGGATTGACTCAGTGCAGGCCCTCTTAGTCACACACAAGCTTCCATTGTCTCTTTTAAAGCCTTTTAGGGGATTTCCAGCAGTGGGATTGTTTATTATTTGGGCAATCCCAAATAATACAAAAGCTGAAAACCAGAGGTTCTCAGACCTTCCAAGGTCAGAACAGATTTGAACCTGCTTGAAAGAAGTGTATTTTAGTTGAAAGAACATTTGGCTGGGCATCAAAAGACATGGGCAGAAGGCTTAGTGTTTTTTCCCCATAATTAAATGAGTTATACCACTAGTTCTTCAGTTTCTCCATATTCCAGAAAGGATGTATGTATATATTACCTGAATCTGATGGGAGGATAATTGACATGCTTCACACTCCTTGAGGGTAAGGATGTCAGGTTAAAAAAATAATAAACTATGTGATACAAAGCCTAGAATTATGGTGAAATCAAGAATAGCATTGAGTGTGTTAGAAAAATTGCTTCATTCTTACCTCCTGGTAGCCTACAACTAATAATAGTAATTATTTATGTGGAGATTGCTATGCCAAGCATTTTTAGATGTTGTATGTGTATTAACTCATTCAATCTTCAGGATGGCACTAATAAGTAGGTTCCTTTATTATCCTGATGGGGAAACCAAGGCACAGATAAGTAATTTGCCCAATTTGCCAACATAGTTTTAGTGAAGTCAGGCTTTGAACCAAGGCAGTTAACTCCAGGGACCATATTCTTAACCTCTATACTGTTAAGAACTTTTATCTTCATGCCAGACAATCCCAATCCTACTTCTGAGTTAGTTCTCTGATCTTGAAAATATCCTCATGAGTTTTTCTTCCTCTCATGCCTTTTACAAGCAAATCATTATGTTGAAATAAAGTAAAACATACACTAAAACATTTCCTTGTAATCTGCCATCTCTAAATGCACAGCCTACAGAGACTTCTTCAAACAAACATGCTTTGTCTTCATGTGGAAAAACTACTGTATAGATTGATATAAAAACTTTTTTTTTTTTTTTACAAATGCTCATAAGAAAAAAATGGTCTGTATCCTTTCATTAAAGGCAAGTCTCTGAAGTCTTTGGGAAAGCAAGGGAAATGCACAGGCACCTATTGAAATGGGTGTTGAAATGGGTTCTGAAGCAAATCTCAAGGTGAGCTCAGAGTCTTGGAGGGAAAAAAGAGAGCCAGAATATTCAGTTTAATCAGAGAATCTTGTTGTCCACTGAATGGACAAATGTGGAGAGGGGTCTTTCTTTTATGATAGGACTCTAACAGAAAGCTTCTTTTATCACTATCAAAGCCCTCGCAGAAACAGGAGAGAGCATTTAGGATATTCTGAGTGCTGCTGTTCGTGTACATGGAATGGTTTGCATGTAGGGATTGCTTGCAAATAGAAGAAAGCGGTCTGCCAAACTGAGCTTAAGCTTCAAAGTGCTGCTGAAGCCCTATATCCCTGGAAGGCTATTTTGACTTTCAGAAAAAGCTTGTGGTGAGTTTTGTTTCTATGGAAATAAAGCAATTAGATTAAACAGCAATTGAAAACTATTTAGTGAAAAAGATACCAAATGGTATTTCTTTTCATTTTTACATGAAATTGGTACATTATTGTTTTAATTAGAAACTAGCAAACATTATATATTTATGGTTATGCTTATTTTTAATTAGAAGTTTATTTTATGTTTAGAAAAACAGCATTGATTGAACTGGATACCATAATGTGAGACCCAGTTACATTGCCTGAGGAAAATCTTCCTAGGTGATTTTTGCAGTTGTGTGTAAAACACCATGATTCTGCTGGAGGCACTTATTTGAGTTTCAGATAGAATTTCTAGGATGGTAATAACATCTTCAGACTTGCCTTAGAAACAACAAATTGTGATGCGTGATTATTGTCCTACTTTACAATTCTTTAAAGGAGACGTGGTCTGCTTGATGCAGGATAAAAATAGCGTTAGGAAAATGCTCCTTTTCATCCACCATTCTCTTCCCAATTATACGTTTTTTTCTCTTCTGTTAGATTGTGCTCCCTCTCTGCCTCCTAAGAATAACTGTAGGATAATGCTTCTCAGACAATTAAAATGAAGATTCTGTGCCCATAGGTGTAGAGTGGGCTCAAGATTCTGCATTTCTAAAAAGCTGTCAGGTGACGTCCATGCTTCTGGTTCAGCTACTAACACCCTTTGGATAAACAGCAAGTGATGCCTGAACTGCGTGTGTGTGTGTGTGTGTGTGTGTGTGTGTAGCGATGCAATAGTTGCCTAATTGTTCCTTCTTTTTTCCAAACATTCAAATGTAAAAGCTGAAATTAAAAAGCACAACAAAATAAACCTATTTCTAAGTCCTAATTCACAAACATCGACTGGAATAAAGCAGTCTGTCAATCCAAGCAGCAAATAGAGGACTCTAAGAGAGTCAGAGCTAAATTCTTATTACCGCTGATTAATATGTAATTGTACTTTCTTTTTTAAAAAATTTATTTATTTATTATAAAGGTGTGGGGTACAATTCAGGGTTAGGTATACAAACATTGATCATGCAGGTACCCTTGTTGATGAGGTATGCCCCTCCTTACCCTAGCAGTTTCCCTCAACTGCCATTCCCACCCCCCCTTCGCCTGACAGTTTTCCGCTACTGCCAATAGCTTTCTTATAGCATTAGAATTGTTCAAGGTCACCTTATGAGTGAGAACATATGGAACTCAGTTCTTTGTTTCTGTGATAAATCACCTACCCTGGCATACCTTATCCTTTTTCCATTTCTACTATTAAACTTATCTTATTGATGTCCTTAAAAAAAAGAAAACTATTTGTGAATTTCTTGTAGGAAACATATAATTGGATCTTTGATATTTAATTTTTTTTAATTCACACTGACAGTCTATTTTTAACTGGGTTATTGAGACAATTTGCATTTCAAATGTTTACTAATATAATATGTTTAATAAATACAAGGTTCATCATATATACTTTTATTACATTTTTTGTTTTTGCTTTCAAATTTTTATCCTCTCAAGTTTTAATTGAATATTTTAAGTTATTTTACTTTATCTCTTCTCTTATACTGTTTTTATCCTTTTAAAAAATGTGTTGCCCCAGAGCTTGCAACATGCACTTACAACTAACCTAATCCCAGTATCAAATACTGTTTCATGGTTAGTCCAAGTAATTTATAACATTGGTGTCATTCATTTTATTAATTGACATAGTATAATCATCAAATATATTTTTATAATTATTACCTAAAGCAGTAACCTATTAAATCAATTATGAATAAGTGAAATAAAAGTTTATATTACTTTATTTCTTCCATGATGATCTTTCTTTCTTTATGTAAATTGGAGTCTTCAAAAAATATATTTTTAATTCTTCCTGAAAACATTTTTTTCTTTTTTTTAACATTCCTTACAGTGTAGGTTTACTTGTGATGAATACCCTCATTTCTTGTTTGAGAAATTCTATGATTTCTCATTCAAATTTGAACAGTAATTTTGGTAACAAAAGTCTGGTTTGGTGGGTTTTCTTTTTATTATTTGTTTTCTAACATTTTAAATATTTTACTCCACTCACTTATTGCTTACATGGTTTCAGAACAGAGTTAATGCAATTCTTTTTTTTTTTTTTGAGTTGGAGTCTCACTCTGTCACCCAGACTGGAGTGCAGTGGCCGCTCCCGGCCACCGCAGCCTTGACCTGCTGGGCTCCAGCGATCCTTCCGCCTCAGCCTTCCAAGTAGCTGGAACTACAGGC
>CAUYQG010144518.1:0-91914 GCA_963574415.1 Tarsius wallacei | reverse complement strand
CCCATCCCCCCCCGCCCCCCCCCCCTCCGCCGCCATGAACAGGAACTCTTACACACTGCTAATGGTAGTGTAATTTGAGAGAAATATTTGGGGAAAAAGTTGGCACATACCCTATGATTTAGCAACTACATTTCAGAGTATATATCTAACAACAACTCTTGTACATATGCACAAGCAAATAAGTACAAACATGAAAGTATAAAACAGCATTTTTCTGTTAGCAATAAAAATGTGAACAAATGTTCATCAGCAATGGAAAAGATAAATTGTGGTATAGTCATACAATGAGTGAAAATTAATAAACTATAGTTACACCCATTCAACGTGGATAAAGCTCACAGAATAATGCAGAGCAAAAATAGCAAGTTGCATACAGGTCTCATACATGCAATATGACTTCATTGATATATATGTTCAAAAACAACCAAAACCAAATTATATTTTAAAGAATATGTTTACATGTAGTCAAATTATAAAGAAAGGCAAAGGAATAATAAAATTCAGAATAATGACTACCTTTGGAGGAAGGCCTTGCTATGTGTGAATCATGTATGGGGGCTTTAAAGATAATTATAATATTTTTTAGATGACTGGTGGATATACACCCATTTGTTTTCTCATTTTTTAAATTGATCACTTACTATATATACTCATTTGTATGTATGATGGAATTCATAATTTCTAAAATGTAAGAAAAGGCTTAATATATAAGTATAAGGATATTTAATTCAACATTTTTTGGTAGCAAACATGGGAATTCTGAAATTATATCAAGGGTGGACTGGTTAAATACATTATGATAAACCCGTATTATGAGATAATTAATATGTAGTACTTAAAAAAATTTTTTTTTAATCTTAAAGATGTGGGCTACAATTCAGGGTTACGTATGCAAATGTTCATTATGCGGATACCCTTGTTGATGAGGTGCCCCTCTCAATGTGTAGTTCTTAAAAAGAATAGTTACAATCTCTATACATTGACCTGGAGAATGCCCATAATATATTAAGAGAGAAAATAAAATCAAGTTACAAACATGTTTAATATTATTCCATTTTAATCAACAACCACACAAAGCCACCAAATGAATCTCTATATATTTGTATATGCTTATATGAGCATGAAAAAAGTATGGAGAGATACACACTGAGAAAGTGGTAGCCAATTGACATTCTTTTCAACCATTCTTTCCTTTTTCTTTAGAATTATAATTTATTATTATTATTATTATTATTATTATTATTATTATTATTGAATTGTGATCTCGCTCTTGTCGCCCCGACTGGAGTGCAGTGGCACACTCACAGCCACCACAGCCTCGATCTGCTGGGCTTAGGCGGTCCTTCCACCTCAGCCTTCCAAGTAGCTGGAACTACAGACGCCCGCCACCATGCCTGGCTAGTTTTTGTGATTTATTGTAGAGATGAGGTCTCACCAAGTTGCCCAGGCTGGTGTGAACCCCCAGGCTCAGGCAATCCTCTCATCTCAGCCTCCTAAATTGCTGGAATTACAGGCTGAGCCACTGCACCCAGCCTAACGTTTTTAATCTGGGTATATTGACACACAGAATAAATGACCACATTTCCCAGCCTTCCTTGCCATGGGTGTGATCACATGACTAAGTGTCAGCCAATATGGTATAGACAAAATTGTGTGGTTAAAGGGAGATGGCTCACACTTATAATTCCAGCACTTTGGGGGGCAGAGGTGAGAGAATTGCCTGAGCTCAGGGTTTGGGGACCAGCCTGAGCAACATGGCTAGACCTTGTCTCTACAATAAAAATAAAAACAAAAAAAGTCAGCAGGTGTGGTGGTGCATGCCTGTGATTCCAGCAACTTGGAAGGCTGAGGTGGAAGGATCACCTGAGCCCAACAGGTCAAGGCTGCGGTGGCCAGGAGCTTGCCGCTGCATTCCAGCCTGGGCAACACAGTGAGACTCCGACTCATAAAAAGGAAGATGACCCAGATGGGAGGGATTCTTTTACTCCTTTTTATTTTCTCTGCTTTTTCTTCTTCTGGCCTGAAATGTATCTCTGTTGGTTTTAGTTCCAACAGCCAATTTTGGATCAGGTAACTTTGAGGATGGCAGCCACAAGCTGACTAGAACAGAAAGACAGAAGATTGAGTCCTGTTTGACGCCATGGAGCCATTCTATCTGTCCTGTTGTTACACAGAAACATCTGGACATCTATTAAGTGTGGAAGAAATAAGCTGCTATTTTGTTTAAGTCATTTTTGTCTGGTGTATTTCAATTATATACAACTAAGCCTAATCCTGATACAAATGCCAAATTTAACACTAATCATCTCAGGAGGGTAAGATTGGAAGCAAGTATGATGGGAAAAAATGGAGTATCCTGTAATTTTTTTCTTTATATTTCCATATTGTTTGACTTCTTAAGAACAGATTGCCTATATAATTTAAAGAATGCCTAAACAAGTTAATTTTAAAAAATTTTCCAAGTGCTAATGATGTGATTGATATCAGGTTTGGAAAACTTCTCTCTCATTTTACACATGAGAAAAACTGAGGCCTGGAATTCATGCAGTGAGTCAGAAATGGGACGAGAACTGAAAAACAAATCTTTGTTCATTGCTCTTCCTTTCATATCATAACACAAAATATTTTTAAATAAAAGTTCCCTGAGAAACCCTAAGTTTGGCAGAAACAAAGTGGAAATAGCCTGGTTTCTGATAGGCTTCAGGTTTGCACTTGATATCAAGAGGCTTATTTAAAAAAGATGAGAAGCAGGTATGAAGTCAGATGAATTAACAGTTTTGCTCCAGAAATTTTTCTGTGTAGGACTTGGCATGGTTATAAGTAACTAAAACCCATTTGGTAATTTAGATATATAACAAGCTTTGAAATATTAGAAACTTTTTTATTTTCTTATTTATTTGTCACTAAAACAAACAAACAACAACAACATTCAACCAAGGCCAGAAACGGGGACTTCCTTCTGTCTTAAGAAATATTTTTAATTCTTAAAGATGAACTTACAAAAAAAAATCAGATATCTAAACAGTATGATAGATGAAACATGAAGCTGTTTTAAGCACTTAAAAAAGGAAATGCAGTCTTTTCTCTTTTCCTAAAATGCAAGTCAGCTTAGGGCCATAATTTTTAATCATGACTTACTACACATTTCTGGTTTTACTTTGTTCTCAGTAGATCGTAGCTTTCAGAATGTGATTCTTATAATGTTCTAGCATTCAACAATAGAAACTTAAGTATGAAAAATAACTTTAAATATTAAAATATAAAAATTAAGGTAAAAGTCATTTGAATTTACCCAAATTTATTTTTTTTTATCACATTCTAGTTTTAGTCACTGTTGCCTACTGTGAACAATCTAATGATCAGACTCAAACACTATACCACTCCTTTTCCAATTCAGCCATCTCTCATTTTTTTGCCTCTTTTCCACTCTATTATAAAGTTGGGGAAAGGTTTTGTAGAAACTCTTTGGTGTTTTTTCAAATAATCTGCTCAAAACAAAAAGGTAAGATTATTTGCTAAATATTGACTTTTCCTAAGTTTCACTTTCATATAAAAAATGCCAAGAATCACATATGCATCATTTCAAATGGTTTTTAATTGGTACTTTATTGGAATGGAGTCTCTCTCATCTACTATCATGGAGAAAGGGCTCTCTTCGTTATTTCTACCATTCTAGAAAATTGAACAAGTTAAACTTCATTGTTACTAATGCCAGATCAATACCATGTATTCTATAGAATGAAGAACAAAAGTAATGCCGGGCTCGGTGGCTCAGCCTGTAATCCTGCGTCTTGGGAGGCTGAGGTGAGTGAATTGCCTGAACCCGCGGGTTCGAGACCCATCTGGGCAACTTGGTGAGACCTCATCTCAACAATAAATCAAAAAATTAGTCGAGTGTGGTAGCACGCGCCTGTAATTCCATCTACTTGGAAGGCTGAGGCGGAAGGATCGCCGGAGCCCAGCAGGTCGAGGTTGCAGTGGCCACTCCCGGCCACTGCACTCCAGTCTGGGCAACAGAGTGAGACTCCAACTCAAAAAAAAAAAAAAAAAAGAAAAAGAAAAAACATACTGTACTTACAGTTTTTCTTATTTCTCTATAATGTAATCAGCTTCTTAATAAACTAAGTGCAGAACACAAAGATGAGTGTGTTGGTAGTACTTCAGCATTTCAGGGAACACGTGTTGTTAATGGCCTTTCTACCCATCTCCTCTCACTCACACACATACCTGTGGACAGAGCACATTGAATCTGAGTACCAAACACCAGAGCCAATTTATAGCAGGTGATAAGAAAACAGTCTTACCTCTAGAAGCAGTTCATTTTTCAGTGCCAAAGGCAAAGTGTTTAGTAGGTATTTTATAGATCACATGTCCAATACACCATAAGACATCTGTAGTTGCTCAAACTAAAAGTCTTCACTAGAGATGAATTCACATTCTGTGTGTGTGTGTGTGTGTGTGTGTGTATGTGTTCGTTCATGTACACATATGTGCATATACACACAAGAATTCCCCAGGATTGTCTTGGGAAATTTTATAGAAATAGTTGTGGTGGTTAGCTTTGAAGCCTGTATGTGACATTCGGGTGAGCAACATACTAGGTGTTTTGGATGCTGATTTCTAGGCCTGAACATGTCCTACCTGACTGTGTGATCTTGTCCCATGACCTTGACCTCTCTGGCCTCGAGTTTCTCATGTTTCAGCACTTCCTCCATTGTTTGGTAGTGAGAATAAATGTGAAGCAGTCCTCTAAACATCTGACAGCACTATGAAATCTAAGGTGCTCTCAATACTCCCTCTTGAGTCTTGAGGACAGTGAGAGGAAGTGAACTCCTTGTCCACCGCTTGACGAGATCACCATACAACTATGTCAGAGTACTCTCTTAGGCAAGGAGGATGAGTCATATCACAAAAGGTCCTGATTAAGTCATATTTGGGAAAATAAAACAGGCCCGTAATTTTACAGCCTCTCTCTGTGCCAAAGACACAGTGTCCACAGACAGAAGAGAAGAGGTCCAGCGACCCTGGCAAGGCTTTATCGCCATCTCATCAGACCTCGAAGGGCTGTCCCAGACCCTGAGTGGAATGTGTCACCCCTCTCCCCAACCTAGTGAATCGCCACATTGTAAAGTGTTCAACAGTTTTACATTAATAAAATAAAATTAAGTTTCCTGGGCGTATATGGTTTATCACAGCAAGTCTGTGTTAATATTTCCTAATCATAGTGACCTCAGCCTGCCAGAACGCACAGGCCCCTAATCCTCACTGTAATGTTTTCTCATTAGCTACGCAGCATTGCCACACCAGTGGCTGCAACCAAGCACCGCCTCAGGCACCACTGGAATTAATTACTTAGAAGAAACACTGCTGTTTTGAATTGTCATCTTGAATTTATCACTTGCCACTTAATGTAACTCATCTGACCTAATACCTCCATTGTGTCACCAGGGGCCTTGGCACGGGTTTCACCAGGGTAATAGCAGAGGGCTTCTGTATACCTAATGTGGCTGAGACGCCAAACACACAGCTGCCAGAGGCCTGGTTAAAATCCTACCCTGGAGGCAAAGCATGCTAACAATGCCCCTAGCAAATTGCAGATTACCCATACGTCATGTTCTATCTGAAGCTGAGAGTGATTCAAAGGTAGGCCTGATACATCTAATTTCTGCTGCTTGGAGAAGATAATCTTTCATTTCTTTGGATGGAACGGCCCTCCCCATTTGTTTCTCTCTCACTCTGCTTCTGAACATAATGAAACTGGCTATTCATGTATGGAAGGAAAAGTGGCTCTTGGGGGACCTGTCGTGCTAGGTCTGGGGTCTTTTTCTTAGGAATTCTGAAGAAATTGCTCATTAAATGACTCACACAAAGAAATGCAATTTTGCCATAGGTTATGTTTCCCCAGGAATCAGAGTAAAACCGTAACCTGGTTGAAATCTGGGCAGTACTTTTGCAGGGCAACATTTTGCCCTGCACTTGGGAGGGTGATCCTGCATTAGCTACTGAAAAACACACATTTAATAAGGAAACTAATGATTTGGTTAGTTTCATTAAGCCTGAGCAATTATTTTGATATGAAAAGCAAGCTTTGATTCATGCTCTGAACAATAGTCCTCTTAATCAAATTTTTCATCTGTAAAAACCATTTGAAGCCAACATTTTTCACACCTTCTGCCTATTTTGGATTCACCCAAATGTCATTATCTCAATTTAAAAGTTAGTCATTCATTTCTGCCACAACTTTAATTTCAAAACATGACATATACATGTATGTATGTGGATGTGTGCATATATGTGTATAAATGCTTAGCTTCTAGAAGTTTATAGACATAATAACATAATACCATACTGTAAGACCAAAGCACAAAAATCCTACTGATGAAATAATAAGTAAAATAGATTTACTTTAATAATGACAATTCCCAGTGTATTTCACAGACAAAACATTTCCTTTGGTTACCACACTCTACACCATGCATAGTAAACTTTGGGAGATGTATAATGCAATATAAACATTAATAGTTACACAATTGTGTTGTTTTAGAAAGACTATTTATAGAGAAAATACAAAATGCCTCCCCAAAGTATACTTAGACCTAAGCCACCATAATCTTCCTGCTCATACAGCAGGAAATCTAATACACCAGCTCAATAAACCTGTAGGAAACAAAGGTTTTATGTAGCATTAAGTGTCACAATATTAAAATGCCTGTATTACTTTCAATTGCTCTTATAAGCCTCTTTTTAACAATCCAGAAAGTTGAGTGCCATTATGAGAAGAATATTGACCTGTGAAGTAAAGGACAGGGAAGGTGAAATAAAAACCCCACCTTGTTACCTGTGTTTATCTCGGGGCTTAATAGCATTAGTGCTTTTACACAAGAGGCTCCATTCCTCAAACTCTTCTATTTTATACCTTTTTGTGTTGTCAGACTATGTTCTGTTAAAGGTGGCATAACATTTAAAAGGGTGTCAAAAGCCTTGACTGTGATTCCAGATCTGTCACATAACTTCTTTGGGGTAGGTTTCCTTTCCTGTAAATGTAGCATTGTGTGCTATGAGCTGTTGAGGCTATAATTAGAAACCTCAAAGCTCTTTCAAAATACCAAGTACTTCATTCCAAGAATGCTCATTACAAATGGTAATAGAGCAACAACTTAGATCACCACCCCCAAAAGTGCAAGTTTCCCCCAAAAGGGACAGTTGCTTTTGTAAGTTTTGCAGAGTGTCTAGCACTCCGTAGCTGCCTAATTAATACCTAATGACAATGATGAACCACTGGTGATATTCAGTTAACTAATTGGGGTCTTATAGTATCTCAGAAAGTTTCAACTTAATGGCCATTAAAATACAGTATCTTCTATTTTCTATTACACCTGCCAACTCCCCAAACTTTCTGCAAACAGAAATTCATTAACTGAAATTCTTTGATGAAATATTAATAGTACAAAAGTACATTTGGAAGACTTGAGAAATACCCAGGGTCAAATTAAGCACAATTGTCTTTTACACAAAAATTCCTCTCTTTTTTTGCTTGAGTACGCTCAGGCAAGGCTGCCTAGCAGTTGCGAATTGGGGTTAGTAGATCCGAATCCATTGGGCTGCCTTCTGCACTGCTCAACGTGAGGGTAAGCTGAAAGTATTTCCAACAAATATACAACCTCTCACACTATAGACACTTCATGATATTCACACATAAGGAAGCATAACATGTTATAACACATTTATAAAGGACTGGGGGAGTTTGTATTCAGGTTTTGGCAAAAATCCTTCTCCTTCCAGGCAGATGGTCTAGAGTGGTATAGTCTATGGGGAGCTCTTGTGGCCTTCCTTCCAGTAAACCTTGTGAGTTGGATTACATTTTCTCCACCCTTTTGGAATATCCAAACTGTTAACTTTCATGGTCCCACACCCATATAAACCCTCTTCAGGCAGGCCTCAATGCAGAAGCTCTGTGAAATCTTTTGCTGATCTTTAGATATTTTTAAATGACTTAAAATGAAATGTTTTAAAATCCCGACTGTTAGCATTAAAAATATACCAGTGCATGCTGGGAATCAATGGCATTTAGTGCTGCTGCCTTGTAAAAAACCAAATCCTAAATGGTTCGTCATAATGTTATTGGCAGATGTGGTTTTATACTTTTAAATTCCTTGGAGCTGCTAGAAAGAAAAAAAGAAGAGAGAGAGAGAGCACACATATAGATATGCCTATGCAGATGAAATGACATCATAAAATCCAGTTACCTGACTGTAAAGTAAGGGTACTCTCTGTGGCTGAACTACTTGTTATTGAAAAAGACAACCAAAGTAAAGGAGAAAGTGCATGATATGCAACTGAATGTTTTCAATTACTTTTTATCGTTCTCAGCCATTCTCACCACAACATATATATTGGGTCAAAAGACTATTTTGCATTCTGAATGAAAACAATGCACATGTAACATTTACTTTGCAAGTGGAGACTCTGTTGCCTCTCACGACTCTACTAAAATATGGCAAATCTATACATAGTCACCTAAATGGTTATTGTTTATGTTAAATTGTTCCCTTTCATCTTAATATCTAATTTCATCACAATTAACTGTATTAACCACTATCTGCATACTCTGAAGTAACACTTATATTGGAATTCATCATCATATATACTCATACTCAGTTACCGTCTGGACGGGGAATACAGTTATAGAAGATTTATATTAATTAATTATTTATTTTTTAAAAAGACAACTGCAAAACAATCATACTTCATAATATTTCATCAATCATACCTTATTAGGACCAAAGACAAAGAAGATATGCCATCTTATGGAATGCACAATCACAGTGTAAACAACCCCAATGTAAATAATGGTTCCACTGGAACTTGCTAGGGCAGGAATTAGGTGCTGAAGGACACAAGTTCAGGACAGGCACAGAGAGAAAAGCTACTCCGTTGAATAAAGGCTGTTTTGCATGAGGGCTATTGAACATGTATCCCTGGGCACATATCTTTGCTTTGTCCTGGTCTCCAAGGAGCAGCATAGACTCCCCCCAACCTCCCACCCTGCCCCTTTGATTCATTCATAATACCTTATTTGGCAATCAGAAGAGGGAAGTTACAAACAAAATATTTTTTCACAACCTGGAAAACAATCTACCTAAAAGCAAATTCCTAGTGCTCATTACTGTGAGGCTGGGCTCATCGCAGCCATTGTCATGCAAGCACAGTTGTAAGTAATAATGTGGCCTTTAATGACGGAATGATGGACCTGCCAAACACTTGCTCCTGCCATGGACTGCTTGCATTTCCCTGCTGGAGAGCACAGAGATGCCCATCTGGGAGTTATTAACATATCCTCGTCAATTCAGAACCGACTTTAACATAATCCATATTTGTTGGAGAAAGTCCAACATCAGCTTGAGAACAGCAGTCACGTGCCTCAATGACACATTTCAAACAGCACACACCGAGCATGCTTGGGCAGCTAAGCAATTCAGAAATGCAAATAGCTGAAGCACTCTTCTGACTAGATAAAAAGGACAAATCCCTTTTGGCAAGAGACTGGATAGCCTCTTGATGTCGCAGGGAAACAACTGAGCTGGGAAAGGTACAAATTCCAGAAGCATCAATTTGGGCTTGGTAGGTCACAGGAAGGCATCTCTTTTTTTGGTTTATTCCAATCATGTTGGTCCAATCAATCTCGAGTCGAACTTTGGACTTCAGTTGTTGTCAAGCAGAGCTGTTTGTCTGGGATTCAGGAATACAGATGCTCTTAAACCAACAATGTTGCACGTTGTACGCTTGCTTGTTGACACATGTCCAGTATAAGCACACATCTCTCCCTTTAAAACACAACAAAGAGCCATCAGTTCCATTTCCACATTATCTTGGTTCTTGTTTTGAATGGGTTATCTAATACAACATATTCCTGGAAAAAGCTTGATTGTTTATGCCCCTTAATATAAGTCCTCATGAAATTGATTTTTATCAAAATATCATGTAAAGTGTCTGGAAGTCATCTCCAAACTAGGCACTCGTTTCTGTGAGAATAGAGTATGCGCCCCAATACAATTTCAATGATTTTAACATGCTGAAAATACATTTCATCAGTCAAATTCCTTTGGTTGATAGGTATTAATGGTGCTATCTGTGCTTTAGAAGCTAAATGAATTAAGGAGTTTTTTTTTTTTTTAAAGCACTTCCTTGAGGCCACCACCCATTACTATTGATGTGGATTTTGGTGAAACTGCAATAAAATCCTATTTTTAGATTATGTAAACCAAAGCCAAATGCAGATTCTTCCGGCAAGTATTTAAATAGACTCACAGGGCTAGATTGCTAGACAATAGTACCACTATTAGATTTCCTTCATTTGATAATCATACTGTGGTTATTTGAGAGAATGTTTTTGTTCTTGAGAGACACATGTTGAAGTATTTAGAAAAAAAAGAGTTATGATACTTGCAACTGTCACTTCAATATTTCCAGCAAGAAAAAAATAATACTCTGAAACACACTCTGAAACAGAAAACAAATGTGGCAAAATGTTCACAATTAATACACATAGGTGAGGGCTATATGTGTTCTCCTTGAACCATTTTGGCAACTTTTTGGTAGGTATGAAATTTTTCAAAACCAAAATTGAAAATAAAAAAAAGTTAGACTCACTGACAGTAAGTAATAGGAACTTTTAAAAATAAAGTTCACTGCTTGGAAACTTTCTCTTGTTTACTGTTCTTTGCTTAATGAGAACATTTGCTTTATGTTCTTTACTTTATGGTAATGTTTTGAATAAGGGTGGAATGACCTGGAAGGAGAGGAAGACAGGAAGTAGGAAATGCCATATTTAGGGGAAATACCACACTGTGAGGCAGGAGAAGGAGGTAGTGACACAAAGAATATGGGAGGAGTAAGTTAGAAGATGAGAGAAGAAAACACTGAAGGTGGAACAAAAGTGCACTTCTGCGCAGTTCTGCGCCAGAAGAACTTGGAAGCAGCCAGGGGCAATGTCCCAAGGCCAGGAAAAAATGGGGCAGAGGTCTTCCCCAGATGGGAGGGATAATGCAAAAGTACTACTCTCTTCCTGAGAGCAGAAATGGCCTGGAAAGCCCAGCTGCTAATGGCAGCATGCATTTTCTTCCAATAGAGAATATAATTGAGCCATGTGGAAACCTGGAGGCTAGGCTGAGGGTTGCACTAGAGGGCTGAACACAGTGCTGTGGAGGGAGGCCACTCACAACCTCTTCTGGGTGTGGGAACTGATCAGACCTTATTAGGATGAAAGCGGTTGGGCTGGGTGAAGTGGGAGGTAGGGTGAAGGGTTGAGGAGGGAGTGTCTTTATCCTTTTGATAGAATTTTACTTTTGTTGTTCTGGGATATTGTGAAAGTTTTGACTGTAAATATAAAAAATAAAATAGAAAATGGTTTGCCTTTATCAGAATATGTGTGTAGTTATTTATGTTTGCTTTTTTGTAGAGATGGGGTCTCCATATGTGGCCCAGAAGGGTCTCAAACTTCTGGCCTCAAAAGGATCTCCCACCTCAGGCTCCCAAAGCTCTGGGATTACACATGTGAGCTACTTCACCTGGTCAGGTTTATGGTTTTAAAATTATCTGTGTGAACTGCAGAAAATGATGATGGTAAAAGAATCTCTGTGCCTGGGGCCATCTCCAATGCAGCTGCAGGGCCTGGGACAAATCATTAGCCGAGATATACCCAGGAAATATGTCTGTAATAGTGAGCAGCTATGGGTCCAGGAAGAGATACAGATATAGAAATCTGGGGGAAGAAAAGGACAGAGACAGATAGAGAATGCACTGACAAGATGTCAGATGTGTGGGAGCCATAGACAAACTATGGGATACCACATTCTATCCTGGCTATGTCTGATTGGGTAGGTCACTGCCACAAGACACCCCAATGAAGAGCAGTTTCTGGGATCTCTTTCACCTCAGGATTCTGGGAGGAAACTCTCCATTGTTGGCTCATCAACCTCAGAGCTCAGAAGTTTCCCTGAACCAATCTCAACAAAGCCAAGTGAGCCAATGTCTTTCCCCTGCCTTTGGTCTCAAAATACAATAAATTCAGGCAGTAAGAAGTTTAAAGAAGTTTCTTGCCTTTGTCTTATTTGTCTTAGTCTTCCCACGGTTACTAAATAGCTTAGAGCAATATTGTTTGTCCCCAAGGAAAGAAGGAATCTCAAACAGAGGTTTAAAATTTACTGTCAATGCCAAGTAATCAATATTGAACAAAAGACCTAGGGAGTGTCTGAGACCCTCAAGCAGAGAGGGATGCAGGTTTGGGCTCATTCATTCCCTATATCTCTCTCCCTTCCTCTGTTCCCACTGTCAAACTCATGATGTCTTTGTGTGACATCCTTTGGTTTTCTGCTCCTTCCCATTACTGCCCTTGACATCCACTCAAGTCTGATTTTCTTTTATAGAAAAGTATTAGAGGCTGAGGGGTATGATTTTTCCTGGGCCCTGCGACTGCCCTGGAGATGGCCCCAGGCACGGACACTCAGGGTTCAGGCTCAGAGCTGTTTCCTCTCTGGTTTTCTCCCAAGGAGTTCAGGACTTTTGGCTACTTTGATGCGGTGGCATTTTGCATGGAGCATTCAGTAGGATGGAGACAGTGGGGTTTCCACATGGGCTCTAAGAAAAATGCCAAGTGACGAATATAAAAGCTTAGCCTGAGAACAGACCATAGTACATTACAAGTTATATCCTAGGGAAATCATGTTTGTTCTTTTAAATATGGCAACTAGTCAGTCCATGGCAGCAAATGAGGTGCTTGCTCCTTCACACAATGGGGAGGTTGCTCAGTTCACACTGTGAGGCAAATGTATGTGGAATATTGCCGATTCAAGCTAAATTGCTGCCTCGTTATTTGGTATTTTATTTGAATCGTGAATTTCTCACAAAAGTAGAGGGAGAAACACAGTCACTTGCATGGAGTGAAGTGCCACCACCCTACTCTACGCCAAGGTTCTCAGGCCCAAGCACCATGCCCCAGTTTGTCCTGTGGAAGACTTATTTCTATGAACAACTAATATCTGTGCCATGCTTACAGGCTGGCAGTGTTGTATAAACCTGCGTCTAGAAGAGCAACACGCAGCATGCATCTTGGTTCCGTCTATTTCATTATCTAACCTGGAGCCATGAGAGAATGAGACACAAAAGGAAGTTGGATTGTTAGAAAAACTCTAGAACATGGAATTCTGTCCAGTAGACTAGAGTGATCTAGATAATGTAGAAAGTTCTGACTGAGTGAAAAAGGAGCACGACAGACTTTCTGTGAGAATGTGTCCATAGCTTATTTTCAGTTCTACAAAGCCACGCCCTGGCAGTTTCTGGGGCCAGCCTCAGGCCTTGCTCTCAGCAGGATGCAGATACCTTCTACTAATCTACACTTGAGAATTCAAAGAGTAATTTGTCAGCCATGTTTTGGAAGAGTTTAGGGTATCTTTTTTTATTATTAGAAAATATAGTTTAGAAAGCAAATGAGAGAGAGAAAGAGAACAGTTTAGGGTGTCTCAACTGTCTTGAGGTGGTAGTATCTGGGAAAAGTCAGATATAGACCACTTCATAGGGCTATTACTTTAAAGTTTAAGATACGTTGTTTTGGTGGTTTGTGTGTGCTCATCTCTAGCAATAGGGTACCATAACGTCAAAGAAATGAGGAATAGGTTTCTAAGGCATGGTGCTACTCCTGCAGCCTCAAGAACATGGGAGGTGCACGTCTTGCAATAACTAACTTCCTCACAGGAATGAAGAGTTGCAGTCCACAATTTCTCTATCTGTGGTCTCTTCCCCAGGGGTTCAAGTCATAGCAAATAACAGGAAGATGCCACTTCCACTCTTGTAGTTACTGACTACTTAGTCTCTCCTCTTTTTAGGCACAGATGGCAGCCGCTTCTCCCTGTTTCTGCCTTTTGAAAGTGTGATAGAGTTAATCCTCCCGGTATTAGCCAAAAACAGGCCAGGGCAGTGGCTCACTTTAGCCCACATGACAATCCCCTGGAGGACTTGTTAAACTACTGATTGCTGGGCTCTAATTCAGTGGGAATAGGGTGAGGCTGAGAATTTGCATTTCTAACAAGTTCCCAGGTGATGCTGATGCAAAGGTTTAGGAAATTGTACTTTGAGAAACACTGAAGTAGGTTGTGTTACAGTAACAAATGACCCCCAAATCTCAGTGGCTTTCAATCACAAGAGTTTATTTTCCACTGGTGCCTCATGTCTGTGACAGGCCAGCTGCAGCTCTGCTCCATGTGTTTGTCACCAGGACCCAGTGTGACCGAACAGACTGACTGAAGTGTTGCCAGTCTCATGGCACAGGGGAAAGAGGATATGGTAAGCTGTTTCTTCTCTTAAAGCTTTGGCTTATATCTCATTGACTAAAACAAATCAAGTTGCCAAATTCGACATCGGTGGCAAATAAGGGGCCAAACATGTTTGTGAGTAATTATACTGTCTGCCACATCCCCCCGTCACATCAGTTTTCCCACTTTTCCACAGCAAATGAGCTCAAATTTTGACTGAACAATGGTTTCCCAGAATAAAGATTAAATTTCTCAGACTCTCCTAGGTACAGCTATGAGGGTTGTAAATTCTGGCCAGTGGGTTGTAATGTGGTATCGTTGTTTCAGAAGCCTTCCTGAAAGGACAACAACATGTCTCTCTTCTCTATCTCTGTCTCTTTGTGAAAATTTCTTTCTCCATCCTATTGCCTGGAAGGCTGAAACATGAGGTGGTCAAAGCTATGTCTTTCACAGAAAGGATACAAGGCATGTGGAACACCGTATCAGCCCCAGACCACCTACCCACACTTCTACATGACAGAGAAATAAAATTCAATCTCGTCTAAACCACTGTTATCTTTGGTTCTTTGCCACTCACATCTGAATGTAATCCTAACTAAATGCACCCGCAGAAAAGCTTTCTTTTGAAGTTTGCTCACTTCTGTCCGCAGCGTCTTGTGTTCCATTCATCCATCGGCTGTTTTCTGAGCTTCTGAGCTTATTTCTTTTCTTCACACCCCTTTTTCTTTCCTGACAATGCAGTGAGAATGTCTACAGAAGGAGGTCAATATAGCTTTGTTCTTTCTAGGAAATAAGACTATAGATGCTTAGAGTCCGATGATGGGAAATGTGACAAAGAAAAGGAAAAGCTCATCTGCTTAGAACTTTCCTAGGGCGCTTCCAAAATCGTCTTTATCTCAAACATACAAATAGCCAACAGGTATATGAAAAAATGCTCAGCATTCTTAGTCATCAGAGAAATGCAAGTTAAAACTACAATGATATATTATCTGACCCCAGTTAAAATGTCTTTTATCCAAAAGACAGGATGTGGAGAAAGGGGAGCCCTAGTACATTGTTGATGGGAATGTAAATTAGTACAACCACTGTGAAGAATAGTATGGAGAGTCCTAAAAAATTTACAAAAAGAACTACCATGTGATATAGCAATCCCACTGTTGAGTATATATCCAAAAAATCAGTAAGGAAATCAGTATATCAAAAATATATCTGCACTCTCATGTTTATTGCAGTACTATGCACAATAGCCAAGATTTGGAATCAACCTAAGTGCCCATCAACAGATGAATGGATAAAGAAAATGTGGTATATATGCACAGTGGAATATTATTCAGCCAAAAAAACCCCCAAATCCTGTCATTTGCAACGACATGGATGGAACTGGAGGACATGATATTAAGCAAGATAAGACAGGCACAGAAAGACAAATTTTGCATGTTCTCATTCATATGTGGAAGCTAAAGATGAAAAGAATTGAACTCATGGAAATAGAGATTAGAATGATGATTACCAGAGGCTAGGAGGAGTAGTTGAGCATGGGTGAGGAAGGATGGCGGAGGGGATGGTTAATGGGTAAAAAGGCATAGTTAGAATGAATGAATAAGATCTAGTATTTGATAGCACATCAGGGTGATTATAGTCAACAATAATTTGTTGTATACTTTAAAATAACTAAAAGAGTAGAATTGGGATGTTCCTAACACAGAGAAATGATACATCCTTGAGGTGATGGATACCCCCACCCTGATGTGATTATACACATTGTATGCCTTTATCAAAACATCACAGGTACCCACCTATTATGCATTTTTTAAAACTTAAAAATGATTTTATAGCAACAAATTGGATAATGATCTTCTTTATTACCAGCCCTCTTCTGCAACGTAGAAAACTTTCTGACATCAGAGTTTAAAGTGTTTTGCATGCCACACGACACTTGTCCACAAGGGTAAATGCCAAGCCATAAATGTTTAAAGATGACTGTCAGAGGCCCGTGATTAGCATGTCTCTTTCCTCTGTCTTTATTCTTACCTCGCTATACCCATCTCTGCACTCTTTGCCAATCTTTTTCCACTCTGCCTGTTTTTGTCTTCTTCACAGTTAAAAGTCTGTTGTCCACATCTCTCCACAGATAGAGGGAGAAGTTGGAGAAGAGGAAAGAGTGTTACCAAAACTTAAAAGGCCAAAAAGAAGGAACAGATTCAAATGGGAGAAGACTATCCCAGGGCTGCAGGATCTCTTCCTAAGGCATACCAGGGCCATGCGCGTTCAAGACCTCTCTCTAGGTCACAGTACACAGCTCCACCGGGTAAGTCACTATGTCCCATAAATGCACAGGAATAAGTTACCACTTCAGTTACACGAATGTGATTTATAAACTATAAATACAAATGTTTACTTTGGAGAGTGTTTCTTTTCTGATAGAGAGGCATTTGTTGAAGGTATTTCATATGCATAATCTATTGCACTAGACATCATAAGTCATCTAATAAAAACGAATGTCCCCAAATGACAATGGCGATATGTCTTAAAAAACAAACAAACAAAAACCTAGTTTTCATGGTCAAATAGGTTTGAGAATCTGCATCCAATGTTCTCCTAGAAATTTACAAGGTACATTGGCATATTAAAAGCTCTGAGAATTTTTCAAGTAAGGAAGTATATTTATTTCTTTATATTTAAACTTACTGAACCAGAGAATTCTTTATTGAGTATGATATCTATTACCATATTATGGAACTTGTCCTTGGAACACAGTTTGGGAAACTGTCTTAAAAGAATAAAAACTATTACAATACTACATGCCACATTATTATTTTTACACTATTTTTAAATTTTTAAATATTTAATTGACATGTTAAGATTGCATATTATCAAGGTATACAATGTGATGATTTCACGTATGTATATGTTGTGTAATGATTATCACACTCAAATTAATTAACACATCCACCCCTACCCATGCTGTACATCAGAGCCCTAGAACTTGTCTTATAACTGAAAGTTTGTACCCGTTGATCAACATCTTCCCATCCCCCCACCCCCACCAGTCCTTGGCAACTCTGTTTCTCTGAGTTTGACTTTTTTAGATTTCACAAATAAGCGAGATCATGGATTGTCTTTCTGCATCCGCTTGTTTCACTTAGCATTGCTACATTATTTTTTGTAGGAGGAGTTATTGCAATCTGCACTGTTGTTAATATTCATAACCTACTGACATTTCAGTAAGACCACACAAGAATGAAATCAGAACACAGTTTAGAATCACATAACAGTGGCAAAAAACTCACAATTTTTGGTTTATGCCAGCTATCAGAAACCCAGAACTGTACTACAAGAGCATTTACTTTAGAAGTAGAATAAGTTGGCTAAAATAAAGAATTACCATGATTAGCAATTAATAATAAAATAACGAGGAATACCCATCTTAAGAAACTAGATATGGAAGAGGCTATGATAAGGAGGAATGATTTGGATAAAATTATGCAAAACAAAAACAGGATGAGTTTGGAAGGATATAATTCAACTAAAGTATGACACTAGCTTAAGGCTTTTATATCTTTGCATCCTTTCTGCCCAAAGGTGGGAACTAAATAGAGCTTTGGCTTGAAAGTTTACTCATCCTCATAAAGCCCTGCATTTGTTATTATACTTTACAGTATTTCCCATAGCTCATTGTCATAATTATTTTTTGGTTGTTACCTTATTATTCTGTGAGATCCCTAAGGGCAAGTGTTCTATGTTGCTGATCTCCCTATCTCCAGTCTAGACACTCAATAGCAGGCACATAGAGGGCAGGCATCCAATAATGGTTGTTGAATGAATATTTTTGAGAATTCTGGATGCTAAACCTCAGTGAATTGATGGGACTTAGAAGGTTACAATTACACAGATCACGTGACTATGTGTGACCAATGGAAAAAGATAGCAAAGGTTTTGCTAATTGAGTAACAATGGTTGCTTCCAGAAAGGGGAGCTAGGTTGCATGTGGTCAGGGGGTAGGAGATTTTTTTTTTTTATTTACAACCTTTTGTTCATTTTGATTTTATCCCATGCTAACGTTTTTACTATTCAAAATTTTCAGCCAAAACAACTGAAGTAGAACGTAAAATGAATCATCAGCATGAAAGGGTAAACAAGAAAAAACAGATTTTTTTAAACCAATAAGAAAAATCCTATGCTTTAAAAAAAAAAAAGACTCATGTTAGACAGCAAATAATATGTGTGAGATTGATAATATTGTTCATCACAATGAGTCATTCTTGGTACCTAATGACAGTGAAAACCATAAACGTATAATGGCTAAGGAACAAGTGGTTTATAGAGATTTGTCAGGAAAGAAAATGATGTGATTGCAACAGAGTGGGAATGAAAAGTTTTCCTATTGTGGGTTTCTTGTTGTGGGTTTCCTTGGAAATTTGGGGATTAAATGAGATATGAAACTATCCTTAATGAGAGGGCAATCTGGCTCAAATTTGAAAAATTAAACATACTTCCCAACCTCTCTCCCACAATATGCGGGGAACTGTCTTCTGAATTGAGTATAGTAACAGTTCTCAGAGGCTGGGCTTGGTGGCTCAGCCTGTAATCCCAGCACTTTGAGAGGCTGAGGCAAGTGGATTGCCTGAGCCCACGGGTTCGAGACCCACCTGGGCAACTTGGTGAGACCTCATCTCTACAATAAATCAAAAATTAGCCGGGCGTGGTAGTTCCGGCTACTTGGAAGGCTGAGGCAGAAGGATCGCGGGAGCCCAGCAGGTCGAGGCTGAGGTGGCCGGGAGCGTGCCACTGCACTCCAGCCTGGGCAATGGAGTGAGGCTCCAACTCAAAAATAAAAAAGCAAAAAACAAAACAAAACAAAACAAAACCAGTTTTCCAAACTTTAAAATTAAGCATTCTTTTTCAAGACATATTTTTTACATTTGTTATGGTTATATCCTGAAGTCAAAACTTGGATTTGACATTGATCACTTTTTTAAAAGCTCATACGGTCACCTCCAGGATTTCTTTTTTTTCTCTTTTCATGGTGTCAAGAAAATAGCTCCTTTTTTATTGTTCCCCTTTTTATTGTATATATTTGTGGGGTACGATGTGATTTTATATTTATATATATATACACATTGTAGAATTCTTAAATCAAGTTAATTAACATAATCACCACCTCACATGCTACTAGTTTTTTGTGGTGAAAACATTTAACTCTATTCTTTTAGCAATTTCCAAGTATATAGGACATTATTATTAGTCATCATACTGTACAATAGATCTCCAAAACTTATTTCTGTGACTAAATGAAATTTGTATTCTTTCACCATCATCTCTCCAACCACCCCAGACCCTGGCAGCTGCCAATCTGCTCTCTACTTCTAAGAGTTTGACTTTGTTAGAGTCCACATATAAATGTGATCATATACTATCTTTTCTTTCTGTGCTTTGGAGTCGTATTTTTTTTTTTTTTAAATCTTGTCTAGACCAATCTCATGGAGCATTTCCCTATGTTTTCTTCTAATAGTTTTACAGTTTCAGGTATTTGTTTAAGCCTTTAATCCACTTTGAGTTGATTTTTGTACATGGGGTGGGATAGGGGTACAATTTTATCATTTTGCATGTGGATATCCAGTTTCCCCAACACCACTTATTGAAGAGACTGTCCTTTCCCTATTGCGTATTCTTGGCAACTTTGTCTAAGTGGCCTGTAGTTGACAGTAGATGTTTAATTTATTCCTAGACTTTCTTGTTCCATTGATCTACATGTTTTTGTGCCAGTTCATACTATTTTTGATTATTACAGTTTTGTAGTAAATTTTGAGATCAGGTGACACCTTAGCTTTGTTATTTTTGCTCAAGATAGCTTTGGCTATTTGAGGTTTTTTATGGTTCCATTATGAATTTTGGTTTTGTTTTTCTATTTCTAAGAAAAAGCATCACTGGAATTTTCATAGGGATTACATTGAATTTGTAGTTTACCTTGGGTAGTATTGACATTTTAACAATACTAATTTTTCCAGTCAATGAACATGGGATATCTTTTCATTTATTTGTGTCCTCTTCAATTTCTTTCATCAACATTTTACAGTTTTCAGTGTACAGCTATTTCACCTTCTTGTTTAAATTTATTCTTAAGTATTTATTTTAATTTTGATGCTATTATAAATGGGATCCCTGTATTTCTGTTGTACTGTATTCTCTGGAATATTCCTGGGACTTCAAAGATAGTAAAGTCATTGAAATACCAAGTTGAGCAAGGAGGACTTTGATGGTACCAAATTCCATTTTTGCTCTAATCTCAGTGCCATGTGATATTTACTATCTTTAGATATCCAGTAATAAAAAATAAAAAAGATAATCCTTTTCTCTTCATACAAAATTCCTCACCCTCTGTGCCAAGGTAAAAATAATTTCCTGTTGAGACTTTCTATGTTCAAACCACTAGGATTGATGACCTCTGAAAAACTCAAAGAAAAGACTGGTGTGTGTACTTGTGGCCACAAGTCATCATCATAGATTTTAGCCTAGGCCCATGAGCCTCAAAGGGCAAGTGTAAACAAAAGTTTCTCATTAAACCTGAGTTTAGCATTAGTAAGATCGTCCAAAGATTACATTTAAAGATAACTAAAGTGTTACTATATTCCTTTGTGCAGCCCAGCCATGACCCTAATTAATGTGTCTAGGGTGGACATGTATTTCTTCAAGTAATGGGTGGTTTTGTTTGGACAATTAGACCAAGCTGACAAGGAAATTTTCCATCAAACCAAGTCATAAAAAGTACATTATTCAGCATTATTATGAGTTAAGCAGTATTTATTACCTGAACTTTACAATACTCTATTATCAATCATTACCTGCCATTAAGGTATGTTAACATGAGATCAAAGAGAGAAGCCAAGCTAAACAAACAGTTATGTCTACAAGTCACTTTAGTGCTGTTCCTTTAAAGAGAGGCAAATGTCGTTGAATTGAAGATGGACAATTTGCATTTAACCAGAAGATGCAAATCAGTTGTACTGAGACAAAACAGTGACTTTAAAAATTCCGTGCTTGTTATTCAATTGACAAGGCAAAGCTTGTTTCCAGAAAATTCCTGAAAGAGACAAAAAAATAGCCAAAGTAAAATGTGAGATACAAAAGTCCAATTTTGATGGGCGCTAGTAAAGATTCATTGCTGTATCAATTCTCAGCAACAATGCTGCCTCGGAAGTCACTAAAAATGATATCAGCTGAATAGATCTAAAGAGGAGACCAAATGTTTTTAGCCAAGTTGTAAAACCTTGGAAACCACCTCCTGAACAAACACTCTGAAAGCTCAGAAGTCTAAGGCAAGCTTACAACGCCCTGGCTTTAAAATATATTCTTGTCACCACCGCTTCCCTCTTACTCTGGAGCCAAGAGCACAAACAAGGGTTCTGAAAGGTGCCCCTTTATAAAGTACATTCTTTCTAATTAATTCTAGAAATACATGATCCCATCTTTTCTGAAATAAAGCTCCATTAATACCCATTGACTTCCTTTCCTTCATTTAAAGCTGATGTTCACAAAGAGATGGCTAGTGTTCAACTTTTACCCCAAGTTATCTACAAATAGTTGGGGAGCTCATGAATACTTCTGTTATACAAAATACAGGAAAGTGCCCATCTGAGGACCAAACTCATTCCAAATCTATATATGCCTTTTCTGAGTGATCTAGGGTGAACAATACATATCCATGGCAGAGGAAAAGATGGAATATTCTTATTTTTTGACATTTAACAATAAGCAGTCCTGCAGGTTAACATGGCATTTTTGCCTATCATAGAATGCTAGCTGAGAAATCATTTTTCAAGTTATGTCACTTAGAGGGATTCTCAAGGGTGAGTAAACAAGCCACTTAGGACCAACCATCAGCCAATCAACAAAGTGTGTTGAGTAACTTGGTGCAGTGGGGGATCACAATAGGATATGTGGCCTCTGATGCCATGAGATGCAAGGCAGCACAAATAGAAAGAAGGCTAGCACCACTGGCCAGGTGGAGGGAAGAGCAAAGAGGACAGAAGGAGGAGTGAGCACTGTGTGTTGAAAGGTGAGCTATTGAGCACACATCCATTTAGTCCACATGGTGTAGAACTCTGAATTAGTCAGTGGGCAGGTAGGACCAACTGGAGTGGGTAGACTTCAGGAAATAAACAGGGGCAAGGCACAGCCATTCTCAGTGGTCAAATGACTTGAGCAAAATGCCCATATCTATGGATAGATGACTCTTTTCTATACAGACAGCTGAGTTTCAGGAATATGTCTGGTGTAATTAGACTCATCTGACAGGTGTTGAGAGGATCCATGTAGGTTCTGAGGATGAATTTGTAAGTTTGGAGTATATGTTTGGAACCAAATTGTGAAAGACCTTGAAGGCCAGGCTTAGAAGAAGGAAGTTGATCCAGTTCAGTAGTGCTTATTCTCTGTTGGTTTCCAAAGAAGGGGCTGGCATGATGAAAGTGACATTTGGGGATGATTCTTCCAGTCAGAAGGCATAAGGAAGGCTGGAGTGTAGGAAAGCCAGAAGTCAGGAGTTAAGACCAGAAGTTACTATGTCAGCCATTTCTGCAGGGATATGGGGTAGAGGCCATAGGCTGCTGTGAATGGCAAAGTGCTGTAAAACTAGAAAGAATGGAGCAATGCAGGAGAGGGTCCCAAAGCTTGGAGCTATCATACCTGTGGCAAATATGGATGCTCTAGTGCTATAACAATGATAAATGATAGTTCCCAATTTTTTTTTATTTTTTCATTTTAAAGATGTGGGGCAAAATTCAGGGTTAGATGTACAAGTTTGTTCCTAATTTTCATTCTCCCCTTCTTTAGAAACTGAAACCTGAATTTTAAAGGCAGCATTGCAGAATGGTCAACATCGTATATTTTGGAATCAGTCTGTGAGGGTTTGAATTTCACCACTATCAATTATTATCTGATGACCTTGGGTGCATTATTTACTCAACCTCTCTGTGCCTCAGTTACCTTCTCTGAAAAATGGGAATAATAATAATACTTACCTCAAAGGGGTGTTGTAAGTCAATGTGTGTAAAACTCTTAGAATAGTGCTTGGTTCCGAGGAAGTACTATGTACATATCCGCTGTTATTATTAGCTGAGTACACAGCTATGGCATTTCTAGCTATGTGTAGCATTTGACTAAATTATGGCCATTGGGAAGTGAAGCTTAAATTGTCAATACTATGAGCTCTGGGCTGCTTATGTTCCTATTGTTACTTTAAAAAAATAAAAGCTCTATCTGATTTAAGTCACTATTTTTGGTATTAGCAACAGTCCTATATTCAAATTAATACACTTTAACCCAGACAAACCCTTGTGGGGGCTTCTGAGTTCTGACATGGGGGCTTATGTGTGGGCACGTCTCCGAGACCCAGCCACTGGAGGTAAAGGAAGAGTCTCACCCAACCACTGCTCAAAAGATTCCGGGCTCCCATCTGCTGGTTGTTTGCATTGAGACTTTTAGCTCATTCCACCCAGATTTTGTGGCCTGCACAGAGGGAGGGCTGTCTCTATGCCTTTGCACCCAGGCCTTACAGTTGCAGATGACTCTTATGTACTTCCTCTTCCCTTCCAGTATGTCCTCATCCTCATTTTAACTCGATAATTACCCACATAAAAATGTTGGAGTTTGGTAAGATCATTGTGTTTCATCCATGTTGTTATCTATTCCTAGGATGACTGAATTGCTAAGAAAATGATACACCTACAAGAAGATGAGGGGAGAGGAGGTGTTGAGTGTGAGCTGGTGGTAGAACATACAAGGAAAAGTCTGGTCACTGGTTAGAGACGTGGATCTGAGTTTAGAAGAGAAGACAGGGCCATGTCATACAAATATAGTCTGATCTTGGTTGGCAATTTATAGTCACTGCCCCAAACCCCGTGCAGTATACTTAGAACATTACTTTAAAAACAGCAATGTCATTTCTTCTAGTCACACATGCAGATGCCCTGCTGTCCCTTTCCCATCTGCAGTTAGGCTGCATTTCTTGAAACTGTGTTAAGTGGATTCCCTACCCAGTCCTTCCTCTCTATGACTGCTGTTTGAAACTCTCTAATGAATTATTTGATCCTATCTCTGCTTGCTCTAAAATCTTCACTGGCTCTAGAAAGCCTTCTGAAAAAAGTGAAAGCAACTTAGGTTGAAGTTAAAACCTTTAAAGTCCCCTGTGATCTGATATTAACATTTCCTAGTAACTTTAGTTCAGAATTGTTACTTTACAAAACCTATACTTGATACGAATCAACCTCCTAACTCTTCCCGTTTTCCTACATCTTTGCCAATATTTATGCCATGCCATCTTCCTGGAATTATTTTCCCCTTGCCCCTGATTCTCTATCGCTAAATCAAATCTGTTTTTCAAAAAACAGATAAGACACTTGTCTTCATAAAAGATACTGAGCCACATTCAGCTAACCTGTCTAATTTCCATCATCATTTTAGATGTCTCTTATCTCAATCTCACATGCTGCCTCAAGTTATATAATGTGTGTTAATACCCTATACCTTCCACATTTTGTTGGAGATCAAGGATCTTTAAGGGTCTGATGACTTCATATTGCCTGAGACAGTGCCTTAAACATTTATTGAACTAGTGGGCTTACATTGAACATATGACACTCCTGGACTAATTGAAGTCTTTCTTTTAGATTTTATGTAAGACCCTGAGAGAAAGAAGCTCTTTTTGGTCCTTCACGGGATTGTTAAACCAGATGTTATCATCTTAAAGCTGTCTACATGAAGGAAGGAAGTCCTTGGTCTGAAGGAGAAAAGCAATAAGGCTAATAACATAAAGAGTCAGTAAGGGGGACAGGACAAGCCAACAACATCATTTGGGTCATTGTGGTCTACAAAGGGAGCTCCAGCCTCAGGCTTCCCCACATCTTCTCTCTGGCAAGTTTCCTTTGTTGCTGTTGCTTGTTTGAGGTGGGTTTCTATTCCTTCTGAATAAAAGGGTCCTCAATATTTACTAACATGCTGAGAGACTTGTAACTTTTTGAAGCGTCAAAGATAAAGTTACCTTAAACACATTCCAGCTGTGTCCCTGAACATCTGTGAGACATAACATATGCTTGTCTACAGCCTCTCACTGTTCTTACTTCATTTAAGATGAGGGCATTTGATAACACATCAGATGGTTTGCAAAAGTGCTTATTATCTGCCCTGTCAATTATTGTAAAGGAACTTAAATTCCATAAAAAGATTCCAGAGACTGGTGAAGGGATTATACTACCTAGAACTGCACCCTTTCTCAACACTACAATCTGGGGCATTTCTGAGGCTGTAGACCAGTCCACAAATCATAATAAAATGCCCTAGTCTAGCTCTATATGCCTCAGAAAGTAGGCATATAGAGCTTCTAAGAGATGGGCTGTCTGCCTCTTAATGAAAGGAAGTACTCATCCCCAGAAAGCCTGCACATCATTGCAGATAAACCAACTTCTGCTGATGCTGCCAAGGATTTCATCAATGCTCTGCTTACAAATTCTACAGTCCAGTGAGCAAATTCTAAGAGAAGACAAGTCATGCACATTTCATACCCCTTAGGAAGAGTTCTCACACCATGGCCGTAAAATATGGGCGTTACATAATTTTCAGCAGGTCAAGAAAAAATGCCTCCGGTTAATTTGAAAATAGAAATGGCTATATGTGTAACCATAAGTCAACTCTAAAATGGATCAAGATACTTTTTAAAATAACATGATTTCAGAAGTACTTTTTGTTGCCTATGATTGAAACAGATATATGTGTATATATATTCATCAAGTTTGTATCAGTGATACAGCTGATCATTCTTCAAGTTTTGTTGTGAAATGCTGCCTTCCCAGGAAGCTCTAACTTGTCAGTGGAAGGGACAGAGAAAAGTCTCTTGGGAGGAAATTGGCTCACACTTTTAGGAATCATAGCCTAAAGGATTCACACCATTAGGAGAACCTGCAATCTGAAAACTGTCATGTAATTTCCCTGGGCATTTACTTAGAAAGATGAAAGAGGCATCAGTGTCTTTCCATCTGGCTCCACCCATTGCACAAAGCCACTTAAAGGTTTTAGAAGAAAACTAATAAAGAGCCAGACAATCTAATCAAAATAGGTATCCGGTGACCAATAGGCAACCTCAATTGGGCAGGTTCTTAAACTTAAGATGAGACTCTGAGCGGCCAAAGCCTATAATTCTCTTAGTCTTTTGTAGTCTTGTTGGGGAGAATTTGCTTTTTGTTGTTGTTGTTTCTCAAAATTTGGCCAATTCAAGTTAATCAACAATCGATTATGGATGATACTCTTCGAATCTTTTTCCAGTACTTTTATAGACATCATGCTTTCTGAGATGCCCAAGGGTACTATTATGTTTTGAAGTGTCTCATATCCAGAGATCAATCAAGGAGAAGCTTCATGACATATTTAAGGAAATCCTGAATCATTTTGCCACTTCAACTATCAAAGGAAAATTTGCAAATGGGTTATTAGACATTCTAGGGTCACACTACTTTACTCAGTAAGTAGCCGGGTGACTGCAAGCAAGTTACATAACCTCTCTGAGCTTTAGCTTTATTATCTATAAAACAGTAATTATACTTTACTCACAGAATCATTATGAAGATTGAAAAAGACACAATATGTATGAAAGTAAATAGCACAGTGCCCGGCAGTAAAGTTTTAGTAAATAGGGTTGCCATGTGTCTGATTTGAAACCAGACAGCCCGGTATTTGAGTTTTCTTTCTGAGAAATAGATCGAAAGGTGGCCAGACATATAAATGTAAATGTGAGTAAGTGTTATTATACTATCATGAAGTGTCTTGTGCACAAGTGCTGGAGCTTTCTCTCCCTAGGACAATTTTCTCCGAGGAATGAGAGAGAGATTGCCTCAGGCACCACAAGGCAGAAATGCTCAGGAGGCACTTTGCCTAGTGCCAGGTTCCATCCCTGCTGTTGGCCAGGTGCACAAGATGGGCATCACAGTGTTGCTCGGGGTACAGTTTGTGACAGTATAGTCCTTTGTCCAGCTCTCATTTTCCCTCCATCTTCTTGTTCTCTCTGGTAGGGGATACTTGGCAGTTTTATACGAAATGGCTGTGTGCTTAAAAATGAAGAATATTGAAATTTTCATTCAGTTTCCAAATTGCTTAAGAAAAAAGTCAATATTTTGTCTAGTTAGAAATGATTTCTTTACCAAAATTACACTTAACCAATTCTTGTCATTAATTCATCAGTTCATCAGATGGGTCAACACAGCCCCTCCTATGCCTATCTTTCTTTGCGAGTGGACTTGTTCTGCCTGAAGACGCCTGCTCAGGAAAGCACAAGGGCCTGTCATGATCTGGAGGTAGCACTCTGAGAAGCCCAAAGTGTGGCCATGCCGTCAAAACCTACTAGAGGCAGAAGTTGAATTAACTTTGTTTATCTGCGTAGTATTTACCCAATTAGTAAAATCTACTAGTAAGTATTCCGTTTCAATTCCACCAAAGAGATACAAGCATTGTTGAGCCTCTTAATTGCCAATTGAAAAATATTTGTCCCACATTGTTGGACTCAACAGCCTAAGGTTGCTTTCAAACATGTTTTTCTTTCTAATCTAATTTTAACAGACTTCAGTTTCTTTCCAAAGGCATTTCACCTAATAGTGTTGAGTCCTTAATTATCCTAAAAATATCAGACACTCCAAAGGCTCCCTCCTCAAAAAGAATGTGGCCTACAGAGCATACCATTACTCACTTGAACATTTTCAACCACTTCTCAGGAACAGAGTAGAGATTTTTCAAAGGATATGGGATTATGCCCTTACAGTTGGTACTGAACTCAACATTGGGAGAAAGTCTCCTTTTTTGGGAAAAGGCTGTTTTCTGGGTTGTTGCCTATAAGTGTAGCCCTGATGTCTATGACCACTTGCCTACACTCAAGCCTGGAAAAGTTGAATGTGGTTCTTAGATTCTGTGGTACCCCTGCTTCCTAGAAGTTTTAACATCCTAGGATTTGACTGACTCACTTCTTTAAACTAATCAAAGGGAGCAGTTATTGCACAGATGCCTTGTTGCTTCATTTCTTTCACTGGATTGAAGGGGGTTTTCCAATAGGGCAAATATCTGAGGTGTTCAACAGTTCTGCAAACTATCCACAATCAGTTACCTTTTCAAAAAGGACATTTTGTGAAGAATTTTCTGTTTTAGAATCTGATGTCATGTTGTCTTTAGTTCTTCCACAGACGTGAAGGAAGGGTAGAAACAAAAGGAAGCTAGAAGGCACATTTGGTGACCTAAACTATCTCTTTTTTTATTCAAGTATAAATTGATTCATATTTTGCTATAAGAGTAATACTAGCTATTATAGAAAAATTTTGAACATACAGAAAAATTTTTAAAAAGGGAAAAATCACCACTGAATTAACCGCAATTAAGAGTATTTTTCATAACTCCAGAACTTCTCAGATCCTTTAATATGCTAATATGTGTTTCAACAAGAAAGCTTTTTCTACCAGTTACCTATTCATATTCCCAAGACACACAGCTTGGAATATGCTATCCTAAGGAGTAATCATAGTTTAGAATATAGTTTTATATTGTGCTAGAGATTACTTTTTGTAAATTTTGGGGGGGAATTATTTTGCCAGTGGGGTACAGCTTGAGAAGGAGATAGAAAGTTCCAACTTACGCCGCTGAGTAAACAGCCCACTGAAAGCCAGAAATAATATGAAGACAGAAGTAAATTGGTCCCAGGATAACAAACATTACCTGCTTCATAGCTTACCCTGGCATGTGTTATCTTTGCAAACAGATCTCATGTTGTGATGGTTGATTTTATGTGTCAACTTGACTGGGCCAGGGGATGCCCAGACTGTTGATTAAACATTACTTTTGGGTGTGTTTGGGATAGTATTTACGAAAGTGTTCAGAATTTCAACTGATAGACTGAATAAGACAGATTGCCCTCCACAATGTGGGCAGGCCTCATGTAATCTGCTGTATATGAATGGAACAAAAAAGCAGAGGAAGGTTAAATTTGCTCTCCACCTGACTGCTTGAGCTGAACATCAGTCTTATTCTTCCCTCAGTGCCCCTGGCTCTCCAGTCTCCAGACCCAGACTGGAATCTCTCTCATTGGCATTATAGATCCCCAGCTCTCAGGCCTTCAAATGGTACCACAAGCTTTCCTGGATCTCCAGCTTGCAGATCATGGGACTTCTCAGCCCCTATAATTGCATAAGGCACGAGTCGACACTTTTTAATAAGTAAATAAATATCTATTTATTTCCTTTGGCTTAGTTTCTCTGAAGAACCCTGACTAAAGTGCTGCATTTCTCCATTGTTGACTTCTTTCCCTGGTTTATATATTCTTCTTCCTTTTATTTCCAAAGCCCATTTAGGAAAAATATCCACCCATCGCTGCATGTGCAACACTTCATTGGGATTTACATGTGAGGTGGTAATAGTCTCAATGGCCAGTTTGGCATTCCAGTTTCTACCCCCTCTTCATACTGCATCTCTTGGGTGACTTTCACTGTTTCATACCAAATAACTATCTTTGCTTGTTTTGTTCTCTTTCCTAAGACAACAGAAAGTCTTACAGAATTTAAGTCCATGATCTCTGTTTGGCTAGTTCTTCCCACTTACGTTTTCTGACTTTCTTAACTTTAAAGAGACTTACTAGATGTCTTTGCCCTAACATTTTGACCAGCAATTCTGGTGACCTAGCTCTAAGAGACCGAATTTATCAATAGCACAAGCTCACATCTATAAAGTCACCATATGCCTGACACTGTGTTGTGCATTTCACATAGATTATCTCATACATCCTCACCGAACCAAAACAGAACAAACAGAAATGTTTGCAGTCCCCTTTCTACTGGTGAAGACACTTAGGTGTGGCAACTTTTCTAAAATTTCACAGTGGTAGAAAAGGGTTTGAATTGGGGGCTATCTGACTCCCAAATTCATGCTATTAACTACAGTCCTTGTAATCACAGCCTAAAGCAGAGGTTTCCAAATTTTGACCTCTGAAACAGCAGCAGCGGCGTCACCTGAGATCTTGTCACAAATGCAAAATCTCAGGCTCCACTCCAGACCTACCAAATCAGAAACTCTAGGGGTGGGGATTCACAAGCTGTGTTATAAAAAGTCCTCCTGGTGGTCTATGTATGCTGATATTTAAAAATCACTATTCTGGAAACCAATCCGGAAGGCTTCAGGTCAAAGGTGAGAGATGATTTTTTGGCAGGATTATTAACAATGGTAGGGACCACCTCAAAAGGCTAGACTCAGACCTCCTTTGCTGGAGTCTTGAATATGTTTGGGCCTGATGGGTGGGGAGAAGCCTATGTCTCTTGGTTCTTCAAACCTTTATCTCCCTCTCAAGTGTAGAGCACCATCCCACCAAATCTTAGAATGACAGCCCACCACTTTCAATAGCACCAGAAAAATCTGACCTTAAAATTTAACCTAAGCTGGGCACAGTGGCTCATGTCTGTAATCCTAGCACTTTGGGAGGTAGAGGCGAGAGGATTGCCTAAGGCTCTGGGTTCGAGACCTGCCTGGGCAACACGGCAAGACCTTGTCTCTATAATAAATTAAAAAATTAGCTGGGTGTGGTGGTACATGCCTGTAGTTCCAGCTACTTGGAAGGTTGAGGTGGAAGGATCTCGTGAGCCCAGCAGGTCGAGCTTGTGGTGGCCATGAGCGTGCCACTGTACTCCAGCCTGGGTAACAGAGTGAGACTCCAACTAAAAAACAAAACAAATAACCTATCAAAGAACAGGATGTACTGATCCTGGGTGTAGGTGCTGGAAAAATCATCAGCAGGAAGAGTCAGGCATCATCATTGCTTTCTCCCTTTCTGCTCAACCAGTATAGTGGCATGCCATATATTAGCAGGCATTTTACATCAGACTAATTCAGATCCCCCTGTTAGACAAATCCCACCTGTGAGCTCTGCTGTCTACGCCACATAACACCACATAGATCAAGAGTGGGGAGAGGCCAAAGTCATGAACACCATAGCTTTCCATAAAAGTTAATTAATGACAGAAGCATATTGCTGGGAATGGCCATATGACCATTATTTATGGTTGAGGAAATCCAAAATGTAGGAACCTCACTTTTCCTTTCCCTCAGCCCCAGCTCTACCCACAAGAAGTTTACTCAACCCGTTTCAGTCAATTTGTGGATCATTTGCTAAGTCAGCAAGAAAATGTAGTACGGAATACATAAAATGAATGCAACAGCTGAACACCCAACACACGTCCCAAGAGAATGGACCACCCAATGGATGCTGCCTTTTTTTCCTCCTATCCTTGTATCTGAACTCCTTTCACACTTCACATTTCTACTGTCATTAACAGTTCTAACCTGTTGCCCTTCAAAAAATGACTTTCTCAAGGAACCTTTACTGCTGAAAGCTTCTAGGAAACACTCTTTCCCCCTTCCCAGCCACAGCACCACACACAGGCATGGGCCAACTACTAGGCAGACAGCTCAGCACCAACACTTAGTGATCACTGTAGAAGGCTGTGCAGCACAGTGGGGAAAAGTGGACATCTGGTTTCAAATTCTGGTAAGGTGTTTCTTAGTGTCCTCATCTATCAAATGGATCCAATAATAATACCTTCAAGAGTTGTTGTGGGGTTTGAACCAACTCAACGTATGCAGTGCAGCACCTAGTGTTGAGTAAGGGCTAAATAAACATTCATGGTATTGTGGCTTCTGTTTTCGTATTTTTCCTTGAGAATGCCAGGTGCCCCCAACCAGCTGGAGTCTAGCCCAGGCTAGTATTTTGCCAGACACCCTATTCTATTGCCCAGACAGATTTTAGGAGGTGGCCTAAGGCGAATGCAAATTGTTACATGTGTGTGTGTATGTTTATTTTTCTAAGGACAAGGTCTAGAGCTTTTAGCTTATTCTCCAGGGCACTCATGACCACTGCAGTATCTTAGGAAGAGAAAGAAAAGTGTACTCTTGGAAAGCATAGAAAGCAAGAATGCACATTTATGCTTGAGAAAAACAATTCCATGCATAAGAAAGAGTACTGTACCAAGCGTGAGTCATACAACTCGAGTTTTAATCTTGCCTTTACCATAAAAGAACTATGACAAATACCTTATCAGAATCCAGCTTCCATTTCTTTGTTTGAGAAGGGCATCATAATTATTCCTTTACTTGCCCCATATGGTTGTCAGGATTGTAGTAGGTAATGGATGTGAAAGCACCTTTTACAGCAGAAAACACCCCACTGACAAATATATGATAATGTGAGGTTCAGACGCCTCATTGGATAAATAGCTTTAGCAACTGGCCTGTGTAGTCTGGAAAATTATGAGCAAAATAAAAATGGAGTTATAGTGTTCTTCTTTTTTATAGTGTAAAATAACATAGTTATCACTGAGATAATTTACTAAAAATAAGCAAGCAGAAATTCTTTGTGGAAGAAGGGAATTCTATAAATATCCTTTGATTCAATCCAATCTACCATAATCCTTAGAGCTACCTGGTTTCCCCCCACGGTCTGCTTTAATTGCATGTCACTGCTAACTTTCTTGTAAAGAGACAGGCCTCTGCCATTCCTTCTAATTATCCAAATCACCAGCCACTGTGTGTGGCCTTACCTAAGGCTTTTCACCAGAAGTAATGTCACTAAATCAAAGCAAGTAAGAGGCGTCTATGTTGCAATGACTCTAATAAATGGCTACATGACATTCCTTTAAGATCATTTGGAAATATTCTTTGCAGAGATACACCAATTCCAACATGATAATTCATCAGTTAAAAACAGTCATAACCACAAGCCTGTATGTAAACCGCCTCTCACTGGAGGAACCACATTTCATCTGTAAAGAACATAACTTTGACAACCTTACTTCAGACCTAGTCTGTCCTCCTGAAAAAGAACATTATGTAGTCAGAACAATTATGTGGCTATTTAAAAAAATTTTTTTTTAATTTTAGATATGTGGGATGTAATTCACGGTTAGGTACACAAATGTTCATTATGCAGGTACCCTTGTTGATGAGGTATGCCTTCCCTCCCCTGGCAGTTTCCCACAATTGTCAATCCCTTTCTTATAGTATTATGATAGTTGTTCAGGGTCCACTTATGAGTGAGAACCTGTGATACTTGGTTCTTTGTTTCTGTGATAGATCACTCAGTATTATAGACTCTAAGTCCATCCAGTTGCTGCGAAGTTCATAATTTTGTCCTTCTTTATGGCTGCATAATGTTCCATCATGTGTATGTACTGCACTTTTTTTATCCAGTCCTTTTTTGATGGGCAGCATGGTTGGTTCCATGTTTTTGCTATTGTGGATAATGCTGCAGTGAACATACGTGAGCAGCTATCTTTTTCATAGAGTAATTTGAGTTCCCCTGGGTATATTCCCAGTATGGGGATTGCAGGGTCATATGGGAGGTCAATTTTTAGATCCTTTAGGAGTCACCAATGATGTGGCTATTTCTATAGCTTCTCCAAACCCAGACCTGATAGCATCAGTTGATATTGGCATTAATAATAATAATTTAAAAATTACATTTATTGATGTCTTCCTGCATGCAATGTCATGCAAGCCTCTTATATCATTTAATCTGTGGGAATCCTTTGTATAATTATTGTGTCCCATTTACAGTTGTGAAAACTGAGGCCTTAGAAGTTGTTACTTGTCTGAAGTACTAAGGACAAATAGAGCATATGTAGAACTGACAAATCCCTCTGAATTCTCATTATCTACATGTACAGATGTGTAAACATCAAGAATGTGTAACATACATTTTTAACATCAGGAGACACATGGTAAGTTGCGGAAATACAAATAATTACACTTCTCAATAATAATAAGCATTTTCTCTAATGTTACTACTACTTTAAACAGAAATATTTTAGAGGAGTAACACAAGATGCTTGAATTTTCACAAGCCTTAACAAGGGTGTGAAGGCCAAAGCAGCTCTACCTTGGATGCTAATCTGCCGTGTTGACTTCTGATTAACCCCAGTTCTGGGAATGTTTCTAAGATTTCAGTTTATCTATCATTTCTTGCATAAAAGCATACATGTCCCATAAATCCTGCCCTTAGGACAGAACAACATTGATGATATCACACTTCAACTGTCTTACACAGTCTTTTGAGTCACCCTTTCCCTGTGTTATATAAGCACCGGATCTGGGGGACAATGTCCCAGGGATCACCCTCTCTTCTTGCAGCCACCCAAGACACAGACATGACTTATGTGAAGAAGTCCCTATTAAATGTTTCTTTCTGAGAAACCTGATTTGTCAGCCTCTTTCTTCAGCCTCTCAGCTTCCTCAGTTTTGGGGGTTAGGTTTGCATAAACCTGCCCAATGTGGGACAATGGGTATGTTTGGCTTGTGAACATTCATCAGGCTGTACACTTATGATCTAGACACTTTCTAGTATGTATGTTGTCCTTTAATAAAAAAGTTTTAAAACTGTATCTATATATTTATATATTCATATTCCATCATCTTCTATACTTTCTTAGAAGTGAACACTGGGCTGTTGCTATACCTTTTAATTTTCCACAGAATAATTTTCCTTTATTATGCAAAGCTCTGGAACAGCATCTTGGTAAATCTCTTGGTAAACTTTGGTTGACAATAGAAACCTGGTTAACTTATAATCCATACATCAGACCTGAATTCCTGATCCAGAGGCTCAAACAGCATTTTGTTTAGCAGCTCTTTGCTTAGAAAGTCAAAAAGCAGTTTCATTACAAATAGAAGAGGAGATAAAAAGGGGTTACTACCCTTTTTCTGTTGACCCTATTACCCAGGACAAGCACATTGCTAGACAACACAAGAAAGGGATAGGGAGAAAGTTGTTTTGCTGCAATTAGGTGATTTGCCTGGAAAACATTCTGTCCCTCCTGCCTAACCAAATAAGATTTGAATAAAACACCTCCTGGAATAAGCACTGCTTGCTGCCCTCAGTCCCACAACATAGGGTTTTATCTAACATTCTGTCCCTGATCCCTGTCACCAGTTGGAGCAACCATCAGGCAACTGGGAATAGAGTGATAATAAGGTTTAAAAGATGATTCTTTTTAAAGATAGTCAAGCCATTGGAAGGCAGAGGCAAGAGGATTATCTATGCTCAGAGGTTTGAGACCAGCCTGAGCAACATAGTGAGACCTCGTCTCTACAATAAATAAAAAATCAGCCAGGCATGGTGGCACATCCTTGTGGTTCCAGCTACTTGGAAGGCAGAGGTGGAAGGATTGCCTGAGCCCAGCAGGTTGAGGCTGTGGTGGCCATGAGCGTGACACTGCACTCCAACCTGGGTGAGACTCTGACTCAAAAAATAAAAATAAAAAAGATAGTTAAGCCAAATACTTCATTGTCATATTTAATTCACATACTTGCTCAATTCTAATCAGCTGTGTTATCTAATTCACATCTATTTTTATTACAGTATCTACATTAGAAAATTATCAAAGGTCGGGGATAAGGAAATGTAACTCATGTGTGGACAGTGTATTGGGATATAGGCTTAGCTAGTGAAACAAAGATAAATGTACCACAAAAACAAACAACCACAGAAAAACAGTGCTCCAAACGAGAGAGCGAGAAATGTGTCTTTCACAGAAAAGCCTGAGTGCAAGCAGCCCAGTGCTGGTCCGGCAGCTCCACATCATTAGAGACTCAGGGACTGTTAGATTTTGTTGCTTTGCCATCCCCAATGTGTACTGTCCTTAACCAGTGCCAATCATCTCATAGTCTATTATGGCTGCTACAGATCTCACCATCTCTTTCCAATTTCATTTCGGGCTGGAAGGAAAAAGAAAAATGGAAGATTTTCTACTTTTTAGGATTTAGAGTTTAGGATTTAGCCCATAAATAGAACATTACACACTTCTATGGTCATCCCATGGGCCAGAAGTTCATCTCATGGCCACATCTATCCTAAAGGAATGCTGGGACATGTGGCTATTAGGTGGGCAGCCAAACTCTGAAGTACTAAAGGAAGGAGAGCATGGATATTGAGAGACAACAAGTGAGACGTGCATTCACTCATTCATCCATGTATTTATTCATTTCTTCATAAACACTGGATGCCAGGCACAATGCTAGGGTTAGGATTATCAATAAAACACCATTTTCTAGTCTCTGTCTCAAGGGGTTTATAGTCTTTGAGGAAGCATACATAGGAAAAACTGATAATAAAAAAAAATTGCTGCAAAAACAAAACAAACAAAACAAATGAATCTACAGGGATTATGCAAAAAGTATATAAACACTATGTCTGAAATAACCAGAGACGCTCACAGAGGAGGCAATCTTTGTGCTGATATTTGAAAGATGGTAATAACAACAAAATAGCATTTATTTAACAGTTATTTTGTGCCAGGCATGGTTATAACTCCTTTATATATTGATTTATTTCATTCCTACAAACATTCTGTGTGACTAAAAACTATTATTATCCCCACTTTGGTGATGAGAAAACTGAGACATTGTGGTAGAATCGAGATTTGAAAGTGAGCAATCTGACTCCTGGGCTGCTTTTCATGAGAAAGAAAGAATTCAGCCTCATCACCTAAATCTCCCAATGCCTTTTTGCCATGTAAAGAAAAGGAAACATAACAGGAGAAGGGAAAAATGAAAGATTAGAAGGTCTCAAAATCTTCCCCAAGACACAAGATGGAACTCAAAATGTGATGCAAGTGTCCTGACTTCCACTTCGTTCCCTAAGAAGAGTGGTTTTTAATGTATAGTCCAGAGGAACACTAGTAGATCACAAGGGCTTATGGAAAGTTCTCCAGAATATTATGTCTTACAAATTATATGACCATGTTTGTTCCTTTATTCCCCCTCAAGTTTTTTTTTTTTTTTTTTTTTGCATTTACTAAAAATCAGACATCAACTCAACACTGTACTTGTAGAACCGGCATAATCATTCACTTGATTCGGGGCAGTACGTTTTGTGTTGGCTGAGGGGAAGCAATTTCCAATCTAGAAGCAGTCCAGGATCTAAAAAAATTTTGGCCTTCACTGAAATAAATGATGCATTTAGAAAAGCTCTTCTGCCTCCATAATCCTATTGAGCAAAATAGAATTCGCTTATTTGCAGCAGTTGTTTACTGTGGTTCTTCTATTATTCTAAACAGGTTGTCTTTTATTTGAAAGGTACTGGCCCTAAAAGATGAAGGGGAAAAAACACAAGTGAAAGCATTCAATGAAAGCTTGGTAATATTTCAACATGTTTCAATGAGTCCCTTTTTCTCCTGTTTTCTTCTGGTCATTTCCCACCCTTGATTAGTAATTTTACACCCAAATAGTAAAATATGAAATACTTTTTAATACTGCCATGGTAGTAAAAAGTGTTTAGTTTTTATGATGTGTCTCCAGAGATAGATCTTTAGCAGTATATAGTGAGGTTAATTCAGCATAAAATAGTATAATACCTTTCTTATTTCTGTTCATTCATTTAGAAATTATGGGACGGATTCTAGCAAAAACTCCACCCCCACTAGTCAGAGACTAGTGTATTAAAACACTCAGGTTCTTTTTTTTTTGTCTTTAGTGAAGGTTACAAATGTTTCCAATCAATCTTTTCAAAATCAAGTAAATATTACTTATTTTGCATTTTTGTGGCCTCAGATTCCTGGGACAAGGTACTATTGCCAGAAAGCTTTGCTGTTCAAATTTCAGAAAGCCAACCACTGACCCCTCGCCTTCCCTTCAGGCTCTCCTGCTCCCCAAATGCTTGAGAAATGAGACCTGGAAACACAACAATCATTTTCCAGTCTGCCATTTTGTGAAGATACTAATAATATTTCCTTGGCTGTATTGTGCAATTGTGTGAGGTAGAGAAAGACATTGAGTCAGCTACTAGGTAGTGTAGTGTTGAAGCCAGGAAAATTTTTAAAAAGAAAACAGAAATTCTCCTTGGTCCTTGGGCTGCATTAGAACAGATCCCCCCATTCTGGTGCCTGGGGCAGTGACACCCACCTGTGGAGATGCATTTTCCTCCCAGAAAGTCATAGAGCATTATCTCCAAACATGCACCAGCATCATGGGGGAAGGAGGGGTTTCTGAGGGTGCCTTTCATATATGCAGTTATATTCACTCCTCCTAATGTCAGCACCTACAAAAGTCCAAATTGGGCTTGTACAATGAGCCACATTCTAACCTAATCTCACAGTCGCTTCTAATTTCAATCTCTAATGAATGCTTGGCACTCCTGTGCTTCCTTTCATAAAAAGACAAAGTTCCTGCTTCTCACTTCATAAAAATGGCAAGAACAAGTTAACCTTTAGCTAATATGGATAAGAAAAGGTTAATATGAGTAGAATGAAAACACAATTTCCCCACAATTTTAATTTTACAGTGAAATACAAAGCTCTTTAGACTAGATAATTGTTAGTTTTTCTGGGTACTTACTGCATTGCCCCACTTGGAAACCTATTAAGAATTAAAAGTAAACATGTCAAACAAGAACGACTCCCTAATTAATACTAAGACATGTATGAAAACATTCTTGAATATTAGGCTTAGTAGTATTGTATATTATACTGTCTTTGCTTATAAAAAGTTAAATGTTTCTTCAAATGAAAATGCAGACCAATAAAGATAGCTAAATATGCAAAATGTAGCAATCCATTTGAACACACCACAAAGCAGTTCTGATAATGTTACAGTGCTTATCTTCATTTTAAAGATTAATTAATTCTAACTACCCTCCTGTGAAAGAATTGATAAACAAACAGGTTAATTAATAAAGAAGTTAAAAACATATAACATCCTGCAAAGGTACCGCACCTGAGGTCAGCATTCACTCACTTGTGACAGAGATTGTAATTCTCAAGTCTGGTTTCTGGCTCCAAATACCACGTCACAAGGAGACATAAAGAAATGTGACGCCATACTTCTTGAACCCTGAGAATTTGCTATTGGTGTTTAAGAGCAGAAACTAAAACCAATCATAAATATATTAAATTCAAATAAACATACTAATCTCTTAAACTCTAACCCAACCTTAACCCAAATAGTAATAATTTTCTCAGAACTAAACCAAAATAAGTTTTCCAAGGAACAGAACCTACATTACTAAGACATCAAAGTACAGAAAACTGGTGTGTAGAAAACATGTGAGATGTAGTCCTGATGTGCCCCCTGTATCATGATGTATATCCAGTGATAAAATTTCTTGGGGGCATTGCAAAATCTAAGCATGGCTTCCTGCCATAACAACATATTTCTTTTCTTCCCATACTTGTCATGTTTTTGGGACACAATGTGGCCAGTTCTAATGAATTAAAGAGCAAGAAAAATGAGGGATAGAACTTTGCAGAAAATGATCTGCTGGTGAGGGGGTTGTACTTTGGAAACAAGCCAACATCAGGGAGAAGTTTAGTCCAGTAGTCAGACCACAGCCTCCCAACCACCCACAATTCTGCAACAGCATGCTACCACAAGATACAAGGTAAAATCATACGTCACCCACCTTCAGGCTTCAAATTCAAGCAGTAGAAGATGGATTCATCTGTGCTGCTCAGATAGCAGCCAAAACACTGGTCCATGGAATAATTCCACTTAGAAGAAAACTCTTTTAGGCACTTCATAGCCGTTTGTCAAACTAAATTACTATTCCTAGACTAAACTGGATTCTTCTGGTCTGAAAAAGCTGACATGTCTCTAAAAGTGCTTATCACGGTTACATGCTTACCACACTTAAAAAGTCTGCAGCCTATTAATAGAAACATATGTAGAATAAAAGGGGGCCGGTGGGTTGTAATGGGAAGAAAGAGCATCAAGACAGATTTTAAAAGTCATAAAATGCAGGTTTTGTTCTTCAAGTCATTAAAAAAGCCCATACCAGTCTGCTGTTTAATACAATAAAATATAACAGCAAGGACTATAACAGTTAAGCCATATCATAGTAGGATACAGAAATTAAACAATATGCTAGATACAGAAAGTCTCTGAGGAAACCAAAACCTAGATCGTGGCAGTAATTTTGTGAGGAGTAACCTCAGATGACTTTTAATGGTTTGCACAGATAAAGAGGGAAACAGTTTTATCTCCACAGAGAAGGAATCTGCAAACTCCTACCCATCTCTCCAAAATTTAGACCCAAAGCTCTAAGAGCAGAATCTGGCCGGCCACAGGGGAAAAGCCAGTCACTAGATTCCATAGTTTTTATTATCTAGTATTTGCCAACTTGTCAGAGTTGATAGCAAGCTTTGTATATGAAAGGAAGAGTACATAATTCAGGAAAATCTTTGATTTAAAGAAAGTTTTCAACTTTGCCATGATTCTATTAGGACATAATAATATGAGCTAGCAAGAGAGATGGTGAATTCTAAGTTAACAATAACAATATAATAATAATAACATACATAAAAGCAATTCACTCCCAGATAGTCAACAACTGGCATGTCCATTGAAGAATAAACAGTCGTTATTACTATATGTCATGTGATTTTTTAAAAAACTAGCCTCTACATTAAATTTTGAAAAATTTTGCCTCTTACTAGTTTTTATAATTGAAGTGTTGAAAATCTAATATACTCTTTCAAGAGGGAAATCTAAACAGTTTTCTGTCAGTAACAGCAACATACAGTAGTCTGGAACCTCCTTGAAGTTAATTGCAGCACAGCTCACTAATGAAACTTTCCGTCTATTAAATCTTAACAGGCATAACTATAAAAATGGCGCCAAGCTTTCTCCTGCTCTGGAATGTCCCAGCCTGCACTTTGTGACTTTTACCCTTTATCTTTGTAATTACTATAATTATTGCAGAGTTGGAGTAGAATCAAGATCTAAGGATATAGTTTTTCCCAAAGTCCAATTTTTTTTCATATTCTCAGAATGGGAAATGTCTGAGATGGCCTCTAAAAGATGTATCAACAAGGGCCAGTTATATTAATTTCACTGTAGAACCCATGATAGTGTCAGGGACTGTTAGATTTTCAGAGCTCCAGAATACATCCATGACACACTAATAACTTCTATAGAACTGTGGTTTCTTATAAACTGATTTCTTATCTTGTTTTTGATTATTTATGTATTAATAGGAAATCATTTTCAAAATAATATAACAATGGACGATAAGACATCAAAATCATTAGCTTCAGTTGTATAGCCTAGCTAGAAAATGTTTCCCTCTTTTTTAAATATTAGCAGCCTGAAAATGGACATTACTTTTAATATTTTGAAGTCTTGGGGTAAAAGTCAAAAGTAAACTACGGCTCTTTTCTCTATGACTTGTTCTCGTGAGGTAAAAAATTTCATTTTACTGTCTTTATTTTCTCTATATTCCTATGCTGGAAGGAGGATATAACTTTTGCAACAATTTTCCTAATTTTGTATCATTCTTCCTAATGATACACATGCAAGAAGTACTTTCATGTAGTACTCCTTAAAAGTACAACTACTGGAGCCAGTAACAAGTTCCAAGCCTTTGTCCAAAATAGCAGCAACTAGAAACGGAAAATATCTCACTTAGAGACCAGTTTGGGGGCCAAATGAGGATGACTTGTATGCATAATGTAGTACAATTATCTTTATAAATTAATGCTTTGCTGCAGGATAAATGTATTTGCAGTCTAATGCCCAGTGGGCATTTTATTCCATTTCTATTTTCACTTCACAAGACAGGTTGGAGCCAAAAAGACAGCATGTACATATATAGTTTTGGCTAAGATAGCTAGGACATAAAACACGTTAATTAACTTCTAAAAAGTAAGTTTTGATTAGTTTTATAATATCTGCTTGGCACCTTAGTGATAAAGTGGATTTTTTGAATGTCCCTGAAGACCAAAATTTCACTTAAATGATCATCAGTTCCCACTTTGTATGTCATGTGGACATCTCTTTACGGCTGAACACTAGGCATGATACAGGCAGAACTACTAAAGCATGGTTTCTCTAAATGTTATCAGTACATGGACCACCTGCATAATTACCCAGGGAGTTTGTTAAAATGCAGATCCCTAGGCCAACTGAATGAGAATATCTTGGGGCAGGAGGTAGGGCACAGAAAGCTGTATTTTACCAAACTCCCTAGGTCATTCCAATGCATTAGCACTTTTGGACAGCTGTGTTAAAGGAACTTTAACATATTCATTACCTTTCAACCAGTTCACTTATAACATCGTTTTCACAATAAACAAATATATTTACTTAGCCACTACCAAGTACAAGATGGTATTCTGAGGGCTGTGGGGATTACAGAGGTGAAGGCCTCTTGTCTACCTCCTTTGTCTGTTAATATGGTGGATTCATTGTGGCCAAGAGTACAATGTTCAGAACTTAGTCTTTTCTAAGCCATGGGTATTTTTTCCTGATTCCTTAATTTAGGGCAGATAAAGGCTAGTTGTAATTTGAATTACTAAAAAAGCAAGATTATTTTTCAAGTATTTCGTTATAGTACCTAAAAAATCTTACTCCAGATATTTAGAGACATGGAAAACAAACAAAACTAAGAAAAAATTTTTTAAAAATACACTATAGCCTGAAATTGACCTCAAAAAAGTAGTAAGTTAAATGGTTCAAAGAACTCTTATACCATCAAAACTTAAATTATTCTAGCTGTTACTATTAATGTAACACAAACCAATTATTCTATGTATTATTATCTTGAAACTATTAAATAAAATTATTTTAAATTGTAATTTTAGTAACCTTTTTTAAAAGAATTTATTTTTTTAGAGCAGTTTTAGGTTCACAGCAAAATTGAGAGGAAGGTACTGAAATTTCTCATATGCCTCCTACCCCCACACATGCATGGCCTCCCCTATTGTCAACACCTCCCCCACCAGAGGAGTACATTTATTACCATTGATAACCTGTATAGATACATCATAATCACCCAAAGTTCACAATTTACATTAGGATTTACTCTGGGTATTGTACATCCTATGGGTTTGGGTGAATGTATAGTTCCAGCCATCATTATAGTATTATATAAATATTTTTACGACCCCCCAGATCCTTTGTATTCTGCCTATTCATTCCTTCATCCCACTCACCCTCAACCTCAGGCAACCACTGACCTTTTTTTACTGTCTATAGTTTTACCTATCCTAGGATGCCATATTGTTGGAATCATACAGCAGTCTTTTCCAATTGGCTTCTTACCTTTAGTAAGATGCATTTAAGGTTCCTTCATGTCTTTTCATGGCTTCTTACCTCACTTATTTTTAGCTCTGAATGATATTCCATTATCTATATATACCACAGTTTATCCATTCACATTCTGGACACTTCTTGGTTGCTTCCAAGTTTTGGCAATTATAAATAAGGCTACTATAAACATCCCTGTGCAGAATTTTGTTTGTACATAAGCTTTCAGCTCCTCTGAGTAAACACCAAAGGGTAAAATGGCTGGGTTGTGTGGTAAGAATATATTTAATTTTCTAAGAAATCGTTAAACTTCCAAAGTGGCCATACCCATTTTGCAGTCCTACCAGCAATGAATGAGAGTTCCTGCTGTTCCACATCCTCAGTCAGCATTTGGTGTTGTCAGTGTTCCAGATATAGGTCATTCTAATTGGTGTGTAGTTGTAGCTCATTGTTTTAATTTGCATTTCCATGATGACATATGATGTGAAGCATTTTTTCATATAATTATTTGCCATCTGTATATCCTCTTCGGTGCAGTGACTGCTAAGACCTTTTATTCATTTTTTAATTTGTGTCATTTATTTTCTTATTGTTGAGTTTTTAAAAATATTTTTATATTTTATATAGACATCCTTTATCAGATGTGTCTTTTGTAAATACTCTCCCTCCATTTGTGGCTTATCTTCTCAGTCTCTTGATGCTGTGTTTTACAGAGACGTTTCTATTTTGATAATGTCCAGTTTGTCATTTATTTTTTTCATGGATTGTGTCTTTGGTGTTGTATCTAAAAAGTCAATGCCATAACCCAGGTCATCTATGTTTCTTCCTATTATTTTCAGGAGTCTTACAGTTTAGAGTTTTACATTTAGGTCATTTTGAATTAATTTTTGTAAGTAGTATAAGGTCTGTGTCTAGATTCATTTTTTTTTTTGTGCTTGTGGATGTCTAGCTGTTCCAGCACTATTTGTTGAAAAGACTATCTTTGTTCCGTTGTATTGCCTTCACTCCTTTGTCAAAGATTAGTTGGCTATACTATTTACATAGGCCTAATTCTGGGCTCCCTGTTCTCTTCGATTGATCTTTTTGTCTATTCTCTTGTCAATATCTCAGTCTTGATTGTTACAGTTTTCTATTAAGTCTTGAAGTTGGGTAGTGTCAGTCTTCCAACTTTGTTTTTCTCCTTTGATATTGTGTTGACTGTTTTATTGTTTGGTTGTTTTTTTAATCTGCTTTGTTTTGTTTTGGTTTTTGCCTCTCCATATAAATTTTACAATCAATTTGTTCCTATTCACAAAAATCACTTGCTGAGATTTTGGTAGAGTTTGTGTTGACTCTAAGATCAAGTTAGTAAAAAATGACACTTTGACAATATTGAGCTTTTCTATCTATGAATATGGGATATGTCTCAATTTATTTAGTTATTTTATTACATTTATTAGAGTTTTGTAGATCTTGAACATATTTTGTTAGGTTTATACCTAAGTACTTCGTTTTGGGGTGGTTGCTTGTGTAAATGATATTGTATGCTAATATTCTAAATTTCAAATTTCACTTGTTTGTTGTTATATAAGAAAGAGATTAACTTTAGTATATTAATTTTGTATTCTGTAATCTTGCCATAATTGCTTATTAGTTCTGGGACTCTTTTTGTTAATTCTTTTGGCTATTCTCTGCATAGGCAATCATGTCATCTGTGAACAAAGACAGTATTACTTTTTTCTTCCCAATTTGTATACTTTTTTTTTAAGTTGGAGTCTCACTCAGTTGCCCAGGCTGTAATGCAGTGGCATGATCATGAGTCACCACAGTATCAGCCACCTGGGCTCAGAAGATATTTCTGCCCAGCAGCTGTGACTATAGGCAACTGGCACCATGTCTAAGATAATTTTTAATTTTTTTTTTAGAGACAACGTCTCACTATGTTGCCCAGGCTGGACTCAAACTCCTGGGCTCAAGTAAATCTCCCCCAAGGCCTCCCAAAGTGCTGGGATTACAGGCCCACACCTAGCCCCAATCTGTGTCCCCCCCCCGTTTTTTTTCTTGTCTTATTGCATTAGCTAAAACTGTCAGTATGGTGTTGAAGAGTAGTGATTAGAAAGAACATGCTTGCCTTATTTCTGATCATAGGGTGAAAGTTGATAGTTTCTCAATATTAAGTATAATGTTGGTTATAGATTTTTTATAGATATCCTTAATCAAGTTGAGGAAGTTCTCCTCTATTCCTAGTTTACTGAGAATTTTTGTTATAAATGGGTGTTGGATTTTGTTAAATGCTTTTTTTGCCTCTATTGATGTGACCATGCAATTTTTCTTTTTTAGTCCATTGACGCGGCAAGTGATGTTATTTGATTTTGGAATATTTAATTAGCCTTATTTTCCTGAAATAAATTTCACTTGGTCATAGTATATAACTCTTTTTATACATTGTTGGGTTTGATATGCTAATATTTAGTTGAGAATTTTTACATCTATGTTTATGAGAGATATTGGTCTGTAGTCTTTTTTTTTCTTTCTCTCTTATACTGTAATGTCTTTGTCTGATTTTGGTATGAGGGTAATACTGGCATCATAAAATGAATCAGGAAGTAGTCTCCCTGTTCCTAGCCTTTGAAAGAGGTTGTAAAAAATTGGTCTAATTTATTCCTTAAATATTTGGTAGAATTCACCAGTGAACCATCTGGTGCTTTCTGTTTTGGAAGATTATTAATTATTGGTTTAGTTTATTTAATAGATATAGCCCTATTAAGCTGTCTATTTCTTCTGATGTGAATTTTGATAGATTGTGTCTTTCAAATAATTAGTTCATTTAATCTAGGTTATCAAATTTGTAGGCATAGAGTTATTTATAATTTTTAAAAAGATCTTTTAATGTCTATGGGATTTGTAGTGATGTTCTCTTTTTTATTTCTGGTATTAGTAATGTGTTTTCATTCTCTTTTTTCTTAGTTAGCCTGGCTGGAGTCCCTTTGATTTTATTGCTCTTTGCAAAGAACAAACTTTTAGTTTTATGGATTTTCTGTTTTCAATTGTATTACTTTCTGCTCTAATTCTTTCTTTTTTGCTATTTACTTTAAATTTAAGTAGCTCTTCATTTCTAGTTTATTAAGGTGAGAATTTAGATGATTGCTTTTGGATCTTCTTATTTTCTAATATATGCATTCAATGCTTTTAATTTCTCTCTAGCATTGTCTTGCTGCGTTCAAAACTTTTCATAAGTTGTTTTCATTTTCACTTAATTCAACATGTTTTTAAACTTCTTTTGAGATTTCTTCCCTGATTTATGTGTTATTTAGAAGTATGTTGTTTAATCTCCAAGCATTTGAGGATTTTCCAATTATCTTCCTGTTATTGATTTCTAATTTAATTCTATGGTGGTCTGAGAGCAGACATTGTTTTTGTTTTGTTTTGTTTTAATTTGTTAAGGTGTGTTTTATAGCACAGACTGTGGTGTATCTTGTAAATGTTCCATCGGAGTGTGCAAAGAATATGTACTCTGCTGCTGTTGGAAGAAGTATCCTATAGATATCCACTATATCCAGCTGATTGATGATGGTGTTGAGTTCCACTATCTATTCCCTTACTAATTTTCTGCCTGCTGAATCTGTCCATTTTTGATAGACAGGGTTGAAGTTTCCAGCTATGATAGCAGATTCATCTATTTCTCCTTGCAGTTCTCAGTTTTGCCTCATATACTTTCATACTCTGTCGTTATGCATATACATCTTAAAGATTGCTATAACTTCTCGGAGAATTCACCTCTTTATCATTAGGTAATGCCCTTCTTGATCTCTGATAATTTTCCCTGCTTTGAAGTGCTCTATCCAAAATTACAGCTATTCTTGCACCCTTTTGATTAGTGTTAGTATGGTATATTTTTCTCCACATTTTTATCCATATGTCTTTATATTTAAAGTGATTTTCTGATAGACAACATATATTTGGGTCTTATTTTTTGGTCTGCTCTGATAATATGTCTCTTAATTGGTGCATGTAAGCTATTAATATTCAAAGTGATTATTGTTATATTTGGATTAAAATATACCATATTTGTTACTATTTTATATTTGTGCCCTTTTTCTTTGTTCCTATCTTTATCCTCTATTCTTTTTCTGCCTTTTATGGTCTTAATTTTTTAGCATCTTATATAATTCCATTTGTTTCCTTTCTTAGCACATTAGTGATACTTTTTTTTTTAACCTTTTTTAGTGGTTATCCTGGAGTATGCAATATACATTTACAACTAATACAAATCCACCTTCAAATAACTTAATGGTTATTTTTAAAGATAACTGTATAGTCACATGGAGTTGTAAGAAATGATACAGAGAGGTCCCATGTATCCTTTACCTAGTTTATCTCAAAGGTAAACATCTTACAAAATTATAATTCAATAGGGTAAACAGGATATTGACATCGACAGTCAAGATACAGAATATTTTCATCACCACAAGGATTCCTCATGTTGAGCCTGTATAGCCAAACTTAATTTCTTCCTACCTTTATTGTCTGTTAATATGGTGATTACATTGATTTGTGGTTTTCTTTTTTCCTTTTTTGTACTGTCTGTGTCTAAGTTTGATGTCAGAATACTACTAGTTTCATAAAAATGAATGCAGAAGTATTCTGTTCTCTTTTATTTTCTAGGAGACATTGTGTGGAACTGGTGCTGATTCCTCCTTAAATGTTTGGTAAAATTCATTAGTGAAAGCATCTGGGCCTGGAGATTTCACTTTGGGAATTTTGAAATTACAAATTCAATCTCTTTAATAGTTATAGGAACATTTGAATGACCTATTTCATATTGGATGAGTTGTGGTAGTTTTTGTTTTTTTAAGAAAGTGATTCATTTCATCTAAGTTGTCAGTTATATTCATGTAGTTGTTTACAGCATTGCCTTATAATACGTTGATGTTTGCAGGGTCTGTAGTGATAGCCCCAGTTTTATTCTCAATGTTCATAATTTGTGCCTTTCTTATTTGTGTATTCGTGTCACTCTTGCTTAAGGTTTGACAATCTTATTGCATTGTTTTTCTGCTGTTATTTTCATTTCTTTCCTTTAGCTTCCTTTGGGGTTATTTTCCTCTTATGTTCCTGGGTTCTTGAGGTAGGAGCAAGCTAGATTTTTGATTTGAGACTTTTTAACTTTTCTAATATGTACATTTAGTGCTACAAATTTTCCTGTGATCTTTTTTTAAAAATTGATTTCTAGGTTGATTTTGTTGTAGTCAGAGAAGACACTCTGTATAATTTCATTTTTTTAAAATTTGTTGAAGTTTGTTTTATAGCACAGGGATATGAGTTATGAGGTAAGTGTTCTGGTATGTGTTGCTATATACTCATGGAGAATTGACCCTTCTATCATTATGTAATGCCTCTCTCTTTCTTTTTTAAATTTTCTTTGTTCTGAAGTCTACTTTATCTGGTATTAGTATAGCTAGTCCTGCGTTCTTTTGATTAGTGCTTGCATAATATATTTTTCTATCCTTCTAATTTTCAAGTTGTCTATATAATATTTAAAGTCCGTTTATTATATGCAGCATAGAGTTGGATCATGTTTTTTAATCCATTCTGCCAGTCCTTTAATTAGTGTATTCAGATCACTTGCATTTAATATAATAATTGATATGTTAGGGCCTAAGTTTGGCTTCTTTTTTCTGTTTATTCTAACTGGTTTTGTTTGTTTAGTTTTTTTTTTTGGTTTTTTTTTTTGGTTTATTCTAACTGGTTTTGTTTGCTTGCTTGTTTCTTGGTTTTCTTTTTTCTGCTTTCCTGTAGGTTAATTGAACATATTTTTAGAATTCTATTTTGATTTATCTGTAGTGTTTTTGAATGTATGTCTATGTATAGCTTCTTCAGTGGTTGCTCTAGAGATTATATTAAATGTGCATAATTTATCATAGTCTCCTGGTGTCATACTTTCACCAATGTGAGTGAAGTGTGGAAATCTCACCTGTCTTTACAATCCTTCAACATCTCCAATTTATAATATAATTATGTTTATTCCTCTACATACATTTGAAACAACATTAGAGATTGGCATAATTTTTGCTTCAACTGTCAAATATAATTTAGAAAACTCAAGAGGAGAAAAGTCAATTGGATTTATCCATATTTTTGCTTGCTGTGTTCTTCCTTCTTGATGTCCAAGTCTTCTTATATTATTTCCTTTCTGCTTAGAGGACTTCTATTAGCCATTATTTTACAATAGGTAGGCCAAAGACAAATTCTTAGTTTTCCTTCACCTAAGAATGTCTTGATTTCCTCTTTATTCCTGAAATATATTTCACTGAGTACAGGATTCTGGATTGACAATTCCCTTTCAGCATTTAAAAATATTGTGCTACTTCCTTCTTAATGATTTATGAGAAATACGTTGTCATTCTAATTGCTTTTTCTGTATAGGTAAGATGTTGTCTTTCTCTGGCTGCTTTCAAGATTTTTCTTTCTTTAGTTTTCAGACATTATGATGTGTCTTGGCATGGATTTCTTTGGCTTATCTTGTTTGAGATGTTCTCAGCTTCCTGAATCTGTAGGTTTATGTTTCTTGTCAAATTTGATAAGTTTTGGGTTGTTATTTCTTCTACTCCTTTCTTAATCTCATTCTCTTAGTCCTCTTTTTCTGGAACTCTGATGACATGAATGTTAGATCTCTTGTTATAATCCACAGATCCTTCGGGCTGTTTTTGTTCTCCAATCTATTATCTCTCTGTTGTTCAGATTGGGTAATTTCTATTGTTTTATTTTCCGGTTCACAGATTCTTTCCTCTGTCCCCTCCATTCTGCTACTGAGTCCATCACTAAGCTTTTTATTTTCATATTGCATATTCTGATTTTTCCACCTGGTTCTTCCTAATGTCTTCTATTTATTTGATGAGATTTTCTATTACTTTTTAAGACTTTCTATGTTTTCATTTCTTCCAATCATGTTTATAATTTCTTATTGAAACATTTTTATCAAGGCTACTTTAAAAACTTGTTTGATAATTCTAACCCCTCTGTCATCTCAGGCTTGACATTTATAGTGGGTTTAATGGTACACCCCCCCAAAAAATATTTTTTCACATTTTCATTCCTAGAACCTATGAACCTGACCTGCTTTGGGGAAAAGTTCTTTGCAGATGTAATTAAGAATCATGCGATGAAGAAATCATCCTGGATAATCTGTGTCGGCCTAAATCCATTGTCAGGTATCCTTATAAGAGAAACACAGAAAAGGTAGTAATGTGTCCGTGGAGGCAGAGATTAATGTGCAGCTATATGCCAAGGAACACCTGGAATCAGCAGAAGCTGGAAGAGGCAAGGAGCAGAAGCTCCTCTAGAGCTTTCGGAGGAAGTGCAGCCCTGTTGACACCTTGCTTTGGATTTCTGGCCTTCAGAGGTGTGAGAGAATAAATTCCGTTATTTTATGCCAAGTTTGTGGTAGTTTGTTACAGAATCCCCAGGAAGCTAATACAGCAACAATTGGTTTATTTCAGTCAGTGTGAAATCTTTCTGGTTCTTGGTATGTCAAGTGATTTTCAACGGAAACCTGACCATTTGTATATTAAATTATAATGAACGCTGGATCTTATTTAAGCTTGCTGTTGAAGCTGGTTTTTTCAGACTCCACTCTGGCAGGGGGCTGCCTCATTACTGTCAGGTGGAGGTAGAAGTCTAGGTTCCCCACTCAGCCTCCACTGATATCTGAGGGTGAAGGCAGGGGGACTCCTTGTTACTGCTGAGTGGGGATGGGAGTTCTGGCCTCTATTGACACCAAATTGGGGATAGTCTCATAACCACTGGGTAATGGTGAAAGTCTCAACTCCCCACTAGAGTTCTTCTGACACCACCCTGGTGGGAAGGAGAGGGGTGTATCATTACTCCCAGGAGAAGATGAAATTCACAGGAATTAGTTATTGATTTGGACGGGCAGGGAAAGGGAAAATAAAAAGTCAAGGTCAGCTTTCAGGTTTCACTTGGGCAACAGCTTAGGGAGCAGTGTTATTTTCCAAGACAGAGAACACTGGAGAAAGGCAAGTTTGAGAGAGAAGAAAAGATGGTGGATGTGATTTTAGTCATATTAAGTTTGACTGACTTGTGGGATATCCAAAAGGCAGTTGGATGTGCTTGTCTGGAGCATAGGAAACATATTTTATTTCTGTTGGCCCAGGATGGTTGAGACTGCCCAGGGAAAGTGAAGAGTTAGAGCGAAGGCCCTTGAACAGAATCCTCAGGAACATCAGCATAGAAAGACCATTAGAAGCAGAGAAGACAGCAAAGGAGATGGAAAAAAGCAACAGAAGGAGAAGTAGGAAGTGAACGAGGCAATGGGCATAGCACAAACGTGTAAAGCCAAAGCTGGAACAATCGTTACTAGTCTACACCCTGGGCCCCCAGATTCCTCCTGTTGAGATCCGTTAGACCCGAAGTGTTATCTGGCTTTGCCTGTCACCTGCCCTTCGCTCCATCTCAAGCTTCCTTGGTAGAAAACATAGCCTCTTGACCAGAAAGATGATGCCAGTCACAAATTCTGAAGTAGACAAGAGAGCTGAGGGTTTAAAAGAAACAAGGACTACTTTCTGTCAGAGCCTTCTCTGTGAAAAGACGAGAGAAATCCCCGGAGGAGGGAGAAAGCTACTGCCACTTCCCATAAATAGGTAGGTCAAGGCGGCTCTGAAAGATAATTGAGCCACATCGACATGAGGAACCCAAGAGGTGACTTTTGCACAGGAAATTTAGTGACAGCACAAAAAGGGGAGAAGTGGAAGAAATAGTAATAATGAAAGAAGATGGAAAATTTTAATGCAGACTCTGGGATTTTATTTCATTTGTTTGTTTTAGATCATTAATGATATGAGACATACTCGCCCCTTACGGAAGGACTCTGAATTCCAACGTGGAGACTGTGGTTTACATTTTCATTTCAGTTTCCCTCCAAGACATTTTCTCTCCAAGTTCTCTTCTCAAGGCATGTTTCCTATAGATACCACAGGACAGAGGGCACTTAAGAAAAATAATAATAGCAGCTGACATTTAGTTGGCACTTACTGTGAATCTTGCCTTCTGTTAAACTCTTCACATAATTTATCTACTTTAATTCTTCCAATAACCCTACGACCTAGGCATTTTTATACCTGCTATAAGGAGATTAAGGCACAGAGAGTTTAAGTAACTTATCCAAGATCACACAGGATCTAAGTGATGTTTTATTAGCACCAACTGGGATCTCACAGGCATGCATAAAGCTCTGGCACATTTTCCACCTAGAAGGCAGGAAACCCAGTCTGGAAGGATGGCAGCCATATCTCAGACACATGCTACTCAGACAGTAGCACCTCCAACACAGAGCCTCTTGGCTGCTAAGTGGGCTGGTTCAGATTGCTCAAGGAGAGGAGTTCCTGGGATTTCAGGATATTCTACAGGCAAATGATAATTCTCTGGAGCTTCAGTGAGCACCCCAAGTCCCTCTGTGATGTGATGTGGTATGACAGGGAGCTGTGACCATGCTTAGAACTGGGGACAGTTGTGAAATAATACCTTCTGCTTAAATAAAGGGAGTGTCAGCCTTATTTCCTCCTCCAACATTGGGCTGTTTCCTGAAATGCAACTTCACTCTTGCCTGAGCCAGTCCTGTCAGCCTCATTCAGGATATGGCAGACTAACTCAATAAATCAAGAAAAATTTGCACAATCATATAATCTGCATGGTTCTGAGAGCATTTCATTCAATATTTTACTCATTTATTAATTCAGCAAAATGTTTCTGAGCACCTACCATATGCCAGACACTATGAACATTCAAAGATGAAGGAGACCAGATCCTGCCCTTGGAGGAGCCCACACACTGGTGGATGATTTATCCAATGCAGAGGCAAGTCTGAGGAATGAGCAGAGCACAAGGAATGGAGGGAGCCTGGAGCCACATCCAGCCCAGCCAGCAAGGTTCCGGAAGGAGGAAGACTCTACTCAAATTTCAAAGGCCTTAAGCAATGGGTGCTGCTAGCATTTGCAGGAGAAAAGAGAGGATAATCCAGGCAGAGGATATTGCCAGATCAGAGCTTTAGATGTGAGAAACAAAATGGGCTATTTGGGAAGAACAAGCTCTTCAGCATGCCAAGGGAAAGGCAAAATGGTCATAACAGATGAGGCAAAGAAGTGGAAGAGAGTTTTGTGTGGCCCATGAAAGGACGTGGGCACCTCCAGCCTCACTGAAGTATTGTATGTGATGGCATGAAGGTCTGGATGTTAGATGGTTCCATTGAGTCCCCGAGAATGGAAAGATCTTCAAATGAACACTTAACATCATGTGGAGTTTGTTCCTATATTTTTAGCTCATTGTACAGAAAACTTGCATGAGTACCTAGAAAACCACAGTATTTACTTCCCCCTTCTTCTGGAGTGGAGGGTTACATTTAAGCAGTTTTCTCCCATCTCAAGTGAAGTCACTCCCAGCTTTAAAAAAAGTTTTATATAACCAACCCTCCATACAAGCATGCACACAGAAGGGGAAAAGAAAAGGAAAATCAACCACTTAATTCTCAGATCAACCTCTGTCAATTCATTAACTTCCAGTAGTGCAAACTTCTTCCATTGACTAGAAATGAAATTGACAGCAAGGGAGGGAGGAATCAGAGCTTAAGCTATTTGTTCAAACAGACCCCCACCATGCCTCTGCCCTGGAGAAGCCCACAGTCTAGGGGTCTAGGGGAGAACCCAGGCAAAGAAACAAGAAATATGTTAGGGACAAAAAACACCTTAAACACAAAGCATATAAGAAGCATTAAAAGGGGCACCTAAACAGACTGGGAAGAGGTAGCGAAGGAGCCTTCTTTGAAGAAGTGATGTCCGGACCAAATCAGTAGAATTAGACCAAGAAAGGGATAAAGGCAAAAGGACAGAGAGTTCCAGAAGGAGCAACAGGGACACTGGTATGAAGGTAGGGGTGTGTGTGTGTGTGTGTGTGAAGTAGACAGAGAGAGAGAATATGAATTTGGGGGCTACAGTACTTATGTGGGGTGTGAGATAACTCCAGAGAGGTAAGAGTGTCTCACATTATCAAGGGTCATATTAAACTTCTTTGAGTTAAGTGATTGGGCAGAGGATCCAAATGAGTTCAGTTTTGGGTGTGGATAGTGCTATGCTGTCCATGGCCATCTCAGTGGAAGTGTCCAGAGGGAGCTGGCTTTACTCCTCTGGCACCCAAGAGAACCCTCATTTGCATATGCAGATTTGGAGTTACTGGCCTAAGTGGTAGTTGAAGCCATGGATGTGTTTTTATACTAAAACAATGCAAAAAGGGGATGGAGAACAGGACAGAGGGTGGAAGGACAGACTTACAAGGAACTACAGCATTGGAGGGTTGGAGAATGGAAGGACAACCGTCAGAGGAAACTGAGAAAGAGTAATTTAAAAAGGTTGGGGGAAATTTGGGAATGAGATATGTCTGGGAAGACACAAGTGAATACAGACACAGAAAGAAAAAGTAGTGTCAGAATATTCCAGTGAGATATGGTAAAATAAGAACTGAGAAATCTATTGAATTTGGCAATTAGTAATTTCTTTCAGGTTAGTTTGAGTGGAGCATGGGTGGGCAAAGCCAGGTGATTTGAAGAAAGTGAGAAAACAGGTACAACAAAGCTAGACAATTCCTTTAAGAAGGGTAGGAGAGGGATGAAAGTGGTTAGAGGGGAATATATATTACACAAATTCAACTGAAAGGATAAAACAGCTTAGCAATAAAACTCCAACTGTGTGGAAATCTCACTTAATTTTACATTCAACACATTCACATTTATAAAGTACTAACTTTGTGCTGAGAAATATGCTGGAACTTTCATATACTTAATTTTTTATTATGTAAAGTTGGTATCCTTTATAGTGGGTGAACAAAGTTGAAAAATTTTTCTTCCCTAATGGAGTAAAAAAAAGTTATTGGGAATTTTCTTAATAGTCTGAATTCAAAATAATACAATTTTCAGAAAACATTTATGCATTGAGGTCTTTCTTAACTGGTTTTTAAAATAACTATTCACTGGCTCAATATGTTCAATAATGTTTTGGTTGATCAATATTTGTTGCTTATTCCTCTTTCACTACATTTTTTGTGGTTTTGCTAAATCATTTGGGAAACATTTTTCAAAATATACGGCACTATTTAACTCTGTCTGTGGCTAGGTATGGCTTTTTATTCTACTTCTGGTATTTCATAAATAAACCAATCTAGAGCCACAGGCAGCTCTAGAAACAAACACAGGGAACTCACAGATCTGTCTGGTCCTTTTTTTGCCTCATTGGCTCATGTATATGTATCATTTGGTTTTCAAGATGGGCTCAGAGTGAATCATAATTGCTGACAAACACCAAATTTATCTTTGTTTACCCATGATACTTAGCAAAGTTGCCCCACTATAGATTCTCAAGTAGAAAATTTTAAATCCCAGAATTCCTGTTACCTCTTCCACTCCCTTTACTCAGCATCATGTTCTTTTTGAGAATTTTGCCAACTGTACATTCATACTGTCTGTCTATTATTTCCCTTTGACTTGATTCCTTGGACTAGGTTCTGATCATGGTTCCCTTGACTGATTACAACATCCTACTGTCCTGGTTCTAGTTATTTTTCAAGTTGTTTTCTACTGTTATCTTCGTAATTATTCAAAAGCTTATCCCATCTATAATCTTCAAGGGACCCTTCTGCAGCTAGTTGGAAGGGGCATGCAGGCCTCCCCAGGCAAACAGTTCCTTCCCACCATCCCATTTGTACTTCTTGGACCACCACAGAGATCTTCTGTGTTATTTCGTTGAACCGATCATAGAAGTAAACTTTAAGAGAGTCTTTTTGTTTTCATGTTCCCAATTTTCTAATACGGACATGGAACAACTTTTATCCTAGCCAAGAGGACAGGAATATCCTTTATTCCAATATTGCCCTTCATTTTTCCCTTCTCAAAGGAAAGCCAACCATTTGTAGATTGTAAAAGTCCGCAAATCCACAGACTCACTTGTCTATTTTAACTCCATAGAAAAACTAGTTTTTTACTAGCTCTTTTGTTCCATATCAGCTAGTTTCTATACTGCTACCATCTTCTGCCCTCCTCAGAACAAGTTCTATTATTTGATTGCCATGCAGTAAAGTGACACTAAAGAACATTTATAATAACTCCCAAATGGTCAAATATGGTAATTCCCAATGGCCAAGTAGAAATAAAATGTGTGGCTCATGAACCTCCTTTCTATTAAAAAAAAACCTCCACTGAAATATTGAAGTCACTGCAAAGTCGACAGTAGATGCTACAAATGGATCAGCCGCTTTTTAAAGGTCAGCAAGTCTCTTTCTCTCCCATGTCTCAAAAACTCCCATTGAGATAGATGGGAAAATCCAAGGGAGATTCTGAGACACACACAACAGGCCACTAGCCTTGCAAATGAAGAACAGGCACACAGCACGTGCCCATGAAAAATGTCTGAAAATCCCACACTTGTCCGTCTTTTTTTTTTTCTCCCTTTAAGCAGAAATGTCACTTCTACAGTAAAATTGAGATAGGAAACCAGCAGGACTCGGTTTCAAAATGAAGGCTTCAGGTCTCAGACCTCACTGACAAGATGGGAGGCAATGAGAAGACTGGCCAAGGCCAGCCGGGACCAAGATGGTGTTGAAAATGACCTCTACCTGTCCTTCTTGCTCATTATACTACAATTATAATGCATGTGCATGCTAGAAGACACACCCACCAGCCCCATGACAATTTATAATTACCATGGCAACCTCCCCAAGTAACTCTGTATGGTTTTAAAGGGGGACGAAGCTTCATATCTAGGAACTTCCCAGAAAAGCATGAATAATCCACCCCTTGTTTAGTATATAATTAAGAGATAGCTATAAAAATAAAACCCCAGTGATGTATGGGGCTGTTGTTCTTTCTATAGACCAGCCCAGGCCATTCTGCCTCTGGAGGAAGAGACTGTTCTCTCAATAAAACCATTTTTATTTTCCAACTAAATAATATAGTTAAGTTAATAACAACTTTTTTGTCTCCTACTTATGGCTCACACTTGAATTCCTTACTGCACAAAGTCAAGAACCTGATGCTGGGTGGGGTGCGGTGCAAAACTCGTGGATTCTTTGGCTTAGCCCTAAAATGAATTTTAGAGCGGCCAGTAAAGTTTTAAAACAGGGTTTGTTAGTGAGAAGAAGAGAAGGAAAAAGGGAGATTCATGGCAGAAAGACCTGCCATGGGCAAGTTTAAAAAAAACAAACAATCCATGCTTTTGCTCTGAGCTACAAGCTAGGTATATCCACCTAGTTACTGATATGCAAATAAGAGTGGAACACAGGTAACAGTGCCCCCTCCGCCTCTGATGGGAAGAAGGGTGATCTTATGATCATTTCTATGGTCTTGATCAGCTAAGGGGTGGAGTCGAATCCTTTACCTCCAACAGGGAAGCTGAAGGATTTTTAGTGATTATGAGCTGAAAGGTTGGACAGACCTATTCTTATATCTGATGGGATTTTCTTTTGATTGACTGAGGGGATACGGTAGGCTGCCAGCTTGGCCTGTGGTAAAATGTAATTTTAAAAATGGCTATTTGTATGGAAACATAAAGGACCATTAATAGCCAAATCAATCATCAGCAAAAGAAACAAGGTGGGAGGTATCACACTTCCAGACATTAAACTTTATTATAAGGCTACAATAATCAAAAACAGCCTGGCATTGGTACGAGAACAGGCATACAGACCAATGGAACAGGATAGAGATTTGGAAGCAAAAACCTCAATTTTTCAACCAGCTCATCTTTGGCAAAGTCTCCATCAACAACCACTGGGAAGACAAGAACCTTTTCAGTAAATGGTGCAGGGAAAACTGGCTGACCACATGCAGAAGGTGAAACAGGACCCCTATTTATCACAATACACAAAAATCAACTCTAAATGGATCAAAGACCTAAATGTAAAACCTCAAACTATAAGAATCTTAGAAAACGCAGGAGATACCCTTACAGAAATTGGAATAGGCAACCAATCCTTGATCAAAATCCCAAAAGTCCATGCCATAAGAGATAAGAAAGACAAGTGGGACCTCATCAAACTGAAAAGCTTCTGCAAAGCAAAGGAAACCACCAAGAGAGAGGGGAGGCAGCTCACAGAATGGGAAAAAATATTTCCTAACTGTATATCTGACAAAGGCCTAACATCCAGGATCTACAAGGAACTCAAACATGCCTAAAGGTAAAAAAACAAACAGCCTTATTAAAAAGTGGGTAAAAGATATGAATAGACACCTCTCAAGAGAAGACATACAAGCAGCCAACAGATACATGAAAAAATGCTCAGCCTCACCAATCATCAAAGAAATGCAAGTCAAAACCACACTGAGACACCACCTAACTCCAGCCAGGATGGCCATTAATAACTCAAAAAACAACAGATGCTGGAAAGGATGCAGGGAAAAGGAACCACTTCTACTCTATTGGTGGGAATGTGTAAACTAGTATGACCTCTGTGGAAAACTGTGTGGCGATTTCTAAAAGATCTAAAAATCAACCTTCCATACAGCCCAGCAACTCCCCTTCTGGGAATATACTAGAGGAACTCAAATCATTTTATAAAAAAGATACCTGCACATGCATGTTTATTGCAGCACTATTCACAATAGCAAAAACATGGAACCAACTATGCTGCCCATCGAAAATGGACTGGATTAAAAAATGTGGTACAAGCCGGGCTCGGTGGCTCAGCCTGTAATCCCGCGCCTTTGGGAGGCTGAGGTGAGTGGATTGCCTGAGCCCGCGGGTTCAAGACCCACCTGGGCAACTTGGTGAGACTTCATCTCTACAATAAATCAAAAAACTAGCCGGGTGTGGTAGCGCGCGCCTGTAGTTCCAGCTACTTGGAAGGCTGAGACGGAAGGATCACCAGAGCCCAGCAGGACAAGGCTGCAGTGGCCGGGAGTGGCCACTGCACTCCAGTCTGGGCGACAGAGTGAGACACCAACTAAAAAAAAAAAAATTAAAAATGTGGTACATATACATGATAGAATATTATGCAGACATAAAGGAGGACAAAATTATGGACTTCGCAGCAACCTGGATGGATTTAGAGTCTATCATACTCAGTGATCTATCACGGAAACAAAGAACTGAGTACCACATGTTCTCACTCATAAGCGGACTCTGAACATTTATCATACAGAAAGAGATTGGCAGTAGTGGGATACTGCCGGGGGTGGGAGGCACAAGACATCAATAAGGTACCTGATACAAAACCAGGCAAAGTGGGAACCAAAGGGAGGTCCAAACTTTACCTGTATGATGACCACTAATGTACCTAACCCTAAATTGTACCCCCATCTTTAAAATAAAATTTTTTAAGAAAATGAAAAAAAAAGTCTGAATGCTTTCTAAAATCTACCTATGGAAAATGTATCTATCTATGTCTAACCTCTGCTAACTACCCTGCCTTAAACCTATTTGGGCTCGCAGGCCTAACCCCAAATCTGGGGTTTGCCTGCATCATCTTTCTGGGTGCCTCTGGAAGAACTCCAAATTTGGGATCCCCAAGCCTGTATCAAAATTACTTGTTTTTACAATTCCACTTATAAGAGGTAGAATTTCAAAAGCATTTTTCTTGACCAAAATGCTCTTTACAGTGGAGATGGGGAGGAGGTGGGACTTCAGGCAGAAAAGAATGTGAGGTCACATTGCTCATGTGGATGATTAATGAAAGGTAGAGTTATTTAATGGAGGAGATGGGTGGCGGAAAAGGACCCTTAAATCGTGCCTCCGATACCTCTTTATTACTCTAGCTGGGCAGGCCAAGTAGATTCCTCTAACTCTCTATCTATTAACCAATATTCACAGTATCTCTTCTTCACACTCCATAAGGATGTAGGGTGAAAAGAAAGATAATATTTGTTTTTGAAATGGTTTTTAAATGGAAATTGATATATAAAGTAAGATGAAGGAAATCATCTTTATTTATGCTTTCTACCAACTTTATAAATTCACCATAATCCAGGGTTGTTTGTGGGCTTCTCTTAGAAATCTTTCTGTGAGTCAGTAGAAAAATTACTGTTTTATCCCCTATAAAAATAAAGGATCAAAGGATCATGGGTGCAAAAAGACTTTTGTATATCTCTCAGGCTGAGAGGAAGCTACTCTTCTTTTTCTGAAACTCTCCTGTTTTTTATTCAGTTGAATCCAAACTTACCCAGGTGATGTCTTTTGTTATATACAGAACACTTGGCTGCTCCTTTCCTTTCAACAGCATATGCATTACAGAGATGGACCTCCCCCATCCCTACTCCCTTTATTTGGACACACATAAATAATATGTGGGATATTGGGTATAGTTTGCACTGCTCTGAGAACATGTCCTAGAAGGTAATTTTTTAAAAGACAAAATCCTTACTCGTTTGTTATTATTTTATTATTTGTCATCTTTCCTTCCCCAAATCCCCTCCTCCCATCCCCATAAAAGCAGGAAGAATAAATCTGGTTATCTAAGGGTTACTGTTAGTTGAATCCAGGATGAATTCTAGATCTTAGCAAAATTTACTCCCATAAAAATAAGGAAGCTGAGACAATACAATTTTGCTAATGTCATACAAAATCTATACCCTCTTTCTCTTTTCTGGTTTCAAGATTATTGGACCAAATTTTAGAACATTAATAGACATTAAGGCACAGTATATTAGCCACTGAGATCGTTAGTGTTTTTATCTTCAAGCCTCCCATCCTCTTTGTTTTGTTTTTTATTTTTGAGTTGGAGTCTCGCTCTGTGGTCCAGGCTAGAGTACAGTGGCATGCTCACAGCTATGCAGCCTCTATTTGCTGAACTTAAGCAACCCTTCCACCTCAGCTTTCCAAATAGCTGGAACTACAGGCATGCGCCACCATGTTGGATAATTTTTTTATTTATTGTAGAGATGAGGTCTTGCCAACTTGCCCAGGCTGGTCTCAAACCCATGGGCTCAGCAATCCTCTTGCCTCCATCTCCCAAACTGCGGGGATAACAGGCGTGAGCCACTGCGCCTGGCCTTCACATACTCTTTAGATGTGATTTTTCTCTTTCTGTCTTTGTATTCTCTATGGGACCAATCCCCAGAATCCACAAACTTCAGAAAAATCCAGGGCTATAAACTTTAGCATTTGGGTTCTTAGTCCTTAGCAAGAAACCCTCTGCTTAGGATAACAGCATGGGCTTGTGTCAGCATGGGGTGAAAATTCTGTGTCCATTTCTTACCAGCTTTGTGACCTCAGGCAAATTACTTAACATCTCTGTGCAGCACTTAACCTGCCTGTAAAGTGGACATCTTGAGATTGAAATGAGATTATCTGGATAAAGTGTATAAAATAGAAAATCCGACTTAAATTCAGCTATTTTTATATTAAAACCGATTATCTCTCAGTACCCACAGAGTAGTGTTTCTCAGAGAGGGTCTACCAACCGTGTCAAAATTATCCAGTTTATAAACAATGTGGATTCTGGTCTCCATCCCCAGTGGAATCTCATTCAATAAGTCTGGGATGAAGTTTAGAAGCTTATATTAAGTGTTCATTAATTCTCAGGCACCTAAATCTTTGAGAACAATTGCCGTCGTGGTTCTAAGAAACATTTGATTGCTTGCTGAGTCCCGTCTGATTGATTTGCTCTGCTACTTCATGGCTTTTCTTTTCTTTAATTTATTTTTTCTCTTTTGGCTGAGTGTGAGCTTTTCTTCCACTCTAGAAGTTCAGACAATTCATGCCTAGTGTCATGGACACTTGCCATTTGTTGGCTGTCCAACATCTGAACTGTTAACATCTAAATTCTACACTGGATTAGCCTTAGTGGGTGACAGGACACCTCTCCCATTCCACAGATTGAAGCAGGATATTTTCTCCTTCTCCCTCACCCTCCTTACCCCCTGACTCCTACACAAGAACACATACTCCCAAGCAAGAACATTTGGCCCACGCTCAGCCAAACAGACACTCCTACCAGATTTTGAACTGTGAGAAGAGAGACCCGAGGACAAAAAGGTAGATGAGATGCTTAGGGTGGTGGTGGTGGCCCAGCCATGGTGCTATGGCCAACAGTCCTGACAGCATGCAGCTATCTCAAAAATAAGTAGCATACCCACCCTTGCCCCTGCCAAGCTTGAATAAAAGCGTCTTTGATAAGGTGGGGAAAAGTGACTATTTTAGCATTAAGACGTTCTCCAATTATGCTAAAAGGTGGGCAATCTTAGGAATACTTGATGAGGTTCAGCAAAGAGACAAAGACTCAGCTAGTATACTAACTCATGAGATTATGCTGCGTGTGGTCTGTCCATTTTTGTGGGACAAAGATTTGCTTATCTTGAAGATGCTTCAACTTCAGGCTAAAAGAGGCAGTACCACGGTTTTTGACTTTTTTCCTGCAGAACTTGGAAACAACTTCCAACTCCTACTTTAGGTTTATCAAGGTAATACCAGATGGAACTGAATGCCTGAATCTAATAAGAACAGACAAACACAACTTTAAGAAACGAGGGTGAGGGGCTGTAGTAAAAGAGAGAGAGCACTGTAGGAAACAGAGGGAAGTGATAAGGAGGTTGCAGATTCTACTGAAGTAGACATGGGAAAATAGGAAGACTGCTCCGAGTAGAAGAGGCTGCCCATTTCCAGGACCCATTATTTAGGTGGAGATGTGCTCTTGCCTCTCCCTGTCCCTCCCATACCCATCTTCCTCTGGAGTAGGGGGGACTTCAGTGATTGAGATCTCTCTCTCTCTCTCTCTCTCTCTCTCTCTCTCTCTCTCTCTCTCTCTCTCTCTCCTCTCTCTCTCTCCTCTCTCTCTCTCTCTCTCTCTCTCTCTCTCTCCTCTCTCTGTCTCTCTCTCTCTCCTCTCTCTCTCTCTCTGTCTCACCAGCCTGTCCACTGGATGTATGTATTCTCTTCTATGTTTAAACTTTTCATGCGGTATGCACATGTTACCCTTCATTGGGAAGACTAACAGTTTCAGAGGATAAGTTCAAATCAGAGGCATACGTTCATAAGCTCTTTTGTGAGGAGCTATAGATACTGAGGGCCACCCTCTCATAGTACTGGGATAGAAGGGTTGGGCCTGATGGTCTTTGAAGTATCTTACAGTTAGATTGTTCTAGTTCTGTGAATATCTTATACACTCTTTATTTTAAAAAACACTGCTTTTAGCAATCATGGCTCTGCCATGTCTTAGGCAACCCCTTTGCTGTTCTGAGTCAGTTTCCTGGGTACTGGGTACAGTGGACACTTTGAGTTGCCTATTGTGTGTTCATTCCCCACTTCCTTTTTAGCATAAACCTCATTCTGTTTTGGTATCCTCCACCTCTCTCCACATAGCCACGTGCCTCAGGGACCCCACTCCAGCTTCAGAAATGGGCCTGATCGGTCTAAAAGTAATCCCATTCCTCTTGCCAATGATCAGTTCAAGAATGAGATGCAACTCTGGTCAATGAGACATGAAGGTACATTTGTAAGAGGGCTTTGGGAAAACAAATGCCTTACTCTGAAGAGAGAGCCATGGAGGGTGGGGGTGGGAAAATGATCTTTCATTTTTCTCAGGAAATATCTGGGCTTTGTAGTAATGTCCAGAACTACTGCAGCCATCTTCCTGTGAGCCTGAGGATGAGGATGCAGACAACATCAGTGATAGATAACTGAGGGTCTTGATCATAATGTTGTGCCGCCCTTAAATCAACCAACCTTGAAATCTGCCCATAGCATGGAACTGAAAGCATGTATTTACAGTGCCCTCTCCTTATCTGCAAAGAATATGCTCCAAGACCCTAGTGGATAACTGAAACCACAGATAGTACCAAACCCTATATACACTATGTTTTTCCCAATACATACCTGTGATAAAGTTTAATTTATAAATTAGGCACAGTAAGTGATTAACAATTAATAGGTCAATCATAACAATATACTATAATAAAAGTTATATGAATGTGATCACTCTCTCAAAATATGCTATTTTACTGTACTCATCTATTTTTGGACCACTGTTTCAGAAAGAAAAATAGTGGATAAGGGGATCTAATACACTTGTTGTAAAAGATACTTTGAGTTGAGTTTACTGTTACTTGCAGCCTAGTGCATCCAACTAATAGAGTGGAGATAACAATACCTTCAAAGCATATTTGTAAGGACCTATGAAGAGAAAATATATAGCAATACACTGTAACATGTTAAGTAGTATATAAATGAATACATTATTATTATTATTGGGTGCTTAATTCTCTGTCTTCCACATCTTTATAGATTTTCTTTTTTTTCAGATCTTTAAAATTAAAAAAAAAATTTCCAAATATAAACATTGCAACATATAGGGAGAAAGATAAGATAGAATATTGATTCTAGGTTTTCTGCAACAACTACAAGATTCGGCCAGGGGAATGGGCTAGTACTCCTATTACCCTCCTTGACAGGAGTTTTACTCTGATTCTTCAACCTGATTGCCCAAATTAACTTAGCCTTTCTTGAGTATTTCCTTTTAATACTTTCATTGTGCGTCTGTGTATCATTTTCTCTCTGTGCTCCCTTAAATTCCCTGTTGTAATCCCATTGACTAGAATGACACTCAATAGCAGAGGCAGGGATAATCAATGTCAAAATATAGCCTGAAATCGGCCCTGGACTCCTGCAGCTGCGCCACTTTCTAATTCACTTGGAACTTTATGGATGGCTTTTCTCTCTCCCATCACAGAGCAAATAACAACGCTGAGGAGGTCGAGATAGGACTGCACTCTGCTCCTCTCTGGGTACTATTTAATTCCAGGCGTGTTTTCAATGGGGGATTTAGAGCAGAATAAGACAGTGCCTGAATCATCTTTCCTTCATTTTTAAATGATTAGTAAATAAGAATGTACCTCCAAGGCAGAGCAGGTATATAAAGTCCAACTGCTCTTGCCAGTTGTAACAATGTACCTAGTCCTTGACATCAGTTATGATCTTATTTCCGATCTCAGATATAAAGTTTGGTTTTGGGGGATCATCGCCTAGCAGGAGGAACAATGACTACCTATGTATATATACACATACACACGTATATATCTGATCCTAAAACTTCCAGGGACCTCAGTGCTACCTGGCCCAACACCTTCCCTAGAAAGAGTCAAGAGCCAAAAAGGAAATGACCTGCCAAATATACACTTTGCCCAAGATCACAGGCAGCAACAATAAAACTAATCACAATGACAGATACTATTAATTTAGTTCATACTAAGTACTTCACATTCATCAATTTAGGTCTCACAATAACCCTATGAAGTAGATGATATTTACCCACATTTTAGAAATGAGAAAGGAGAACCTTGGAGATACTAACTATTGTCACAAATCTATCAGTCAATAGTTTTGAAAACCAGCAAAAATGATTTTCAAACCTAGGACTAGATAAGTCTGAAGTCTATTTGCATAACTGTCCTGCCAGGCTATATATTATATCGGCTGCTAGCAGACTCTATCTTATCTTACCTTACCAAGACAGCACTTATATTCAGAAGAAAATGAAAATGAGAGTAAGACATTATATTTTAAACTTTTATAGCTCTTCATAGGGATTGAATTCTAACCAGTATTCATTCTATTATAGAGAAAAAATGAGCCTCATAATGTGGTCTGAACCTACTTAATGATTGTATATATTAAAATAACATCTAGACAAAATAAAATTAGATCTATTCTGAAAGCCTAACATCCTCTTTCCTTAAAGCTCTAAAAGATTGTTAGAAACAAGAGTAAGCTTCCTTTTTTTCCTTTAAGTATTAAAACAAAACACCTTGACTTTATTCTTTCAGATCTCCCCTATTTATCAGGCTGACATTTTGAAATTTGGGTTTGCTATGAAAATAGCTTATCCAATGAAAGAGCATTGTGTTGGGCCAATGTCTTTTTTTGAGCACTGTGACTCTTGGTTTCATTGTTCTGTTTTGCTGCAGAATTACCACTGCTATTTTTAAAGCACTGCTGTAGCCTTGTCAGATTTGAACCACTCCTGCTCTTGACTTCATGTGCTCCAGTCGCCTTTTCAGTCCTACTGATGAGCCATCCCATGTGGAATATTTTCATGGCTTCTCATCTATTTATAATTGCTTCTCAAAAGCTAGAAAATTGTGTTTGTGCCCTACTTTTTCCCCCCAATCTACATTACCCTTCTGACTGAAGTAATAACCTGTCATGCTTAAACAATTAGTGTAATGCAGAGGACACTCGGGCCTCCTACACACTGCTAATAGAACACCAAATGTGGTTTTAAAAAGTCAGATACAAATGTGTTTTACATGGGCCAGTGCTAGAATCTGGCAACTCACCTTTGCACACACATAGGACCATCACACTGGGAGCTTCCCAAGGAGTGGCAAGCTTCCTCCATCTGAAGTCCGAGACTCAGCAAGGAGATTCCCATGCCTCAAATGTAACTAGTGCATAGGACTTGTCATTTTGTGCTCAATGTGACCTTTTGGTGTTATATAATGTTCATGTCTTCTAACCAATGTTAATTTCCAGAGTATGGTTCTAAGACACATTCCTGACTTCATATTATACAAGATTTGTTTATTATTAATTCACTCATTTACTCATTCATTTATTCATTCACTAACTCAAATATTGATGAGCAAAGTTAACAAGGCTCTTAATCCAAATTTAAGAGCTATGTTAAACATTCCTTAATGAAATTCTGAATCTCTACCTTTTAATGAAAATGTAAGTGAAGAATAACTGTTCTGAGTTCTTAGGAAGAAGCAGCATAATACAGAGGTTAAGAGCATGAACCCTGGAGTCAGTGAAACATAGGTTTGAGTTTTGACTTTACCACTTAACTCGCTATGTGATCTCGGGAAGACTAATCGACCCCTCTGGACCTCAGTTTCCTTATCTGTAAAATAGAAATAATTATAGTATCTATTCCCATATGGTTGTTATGAGGATTAAATGAATAAATAAAAGAAAAACTTTTAAAACAGAGCCATAATAAGTCCTTCCTGTTATTATATACACATACACATCAAGCACTATATTAAACGCATAACACCGAATTATCTCAATTAATTCTGTAACACAGGCATTATCCCAGTTTAGAGATGAGAAAACCAAGGCTTAGAAAGATTAAGTAACTCAACCAAGGTTGTACAGGTATTTAGGAGTAAAGCCAAGATTCCAACTCAGGCACTCTGTGCTTAAGAACTCTGCTATACTTCCCTGATATCTAACTAAGTGGGTTGCATTAGGTCAGGAGTGGTATGATTTGCCCTGGCTTGGGTTCAGCTTATAAAATTGTTATAAAAGTAAACAGCTTTTTAGAGAGTGTAGCACTCGAGTCAACAGCTGGCCCCTTGTGTAAAACTGAGGGGTATTTAATCTTAATCTTCATTCATTTCTTTTTACCTTGCCAGGATTCTTATTGTTGACCATGGAATTTTTCTGCATTCTGAAAGAGGAATTTAGCAGCAAGGAAAATTGACCTTACTGAATTGGTTGCTATTCATGAAGCATTTTTATCGAAACAGAACTGAATCACAATCAAGGATTGAAAATGCCCTTTTTAAGTCCTTTAAGTACACACACACATACACAGTGCTAGACAGACTCAAAGACAAATTCTTGTAATTCCTAATGGAAATGGTATGGAAATAAATACTGAAAAATAACATGCAGACAATGAAATGATGAGCTGTTCTGTCATCCTCTCTGAGAAATTCAAACTTTTTCCTCCTTTTGTGTATAGAACAGGCAACAGGAGTGGGGCAGGGGCCATGATTTTACCAGCAGGCTTCACATCCTTCAGGGACTGTCTGATGGTCACACTGTGTAGTTTTACACTCCATCAAATATTCTCTTTGTTTAGAAAATAAACATGGTTCTTATCACATATTGCCTTGCCAGTTATTTTAATTAGAGTAATGTGAGATATTAATTATGAATACCTCTGTTGAGTAAAGTAACTCAAGGAATAATTAATAACAATACAAATAGTTGAAATAATGATTAACTTTTATTGAATACTTTCTGTATGCCAAACATTTTATATACATGATCTAATTTAATTCCTATAACAACTCTAGAAGTAGGTATTGTCATTGTCTCTATATTATAGATAAGGTACTGAACAGAGATTTGAAGTATATTGACTAAGTGTGGCAAAGGCAGCTAACTTTTCACCAAATTTTGTGCTCCCCCTTCCACAGAATAAAGCTGTCTATGAGAAGCAGCTGCCCAGTGAGGGACTACATTTCCCAGCCTCTCTTGCATCTAGCTGAAGTCATGTGATTAATTCTTACCAATAGAAAACAGTGGAGGAATGTGTGTCTCCTATCCCAGTCAATTTTGGCTGTGTCTTCTCCACACTGTCTACTTATCTGCTGACTGGATGCAGAAGATGCTGAGGCTTTAGGAAACAGAAGAACCACAAGACAAAGGAGCCTCATCTCTGGATTACAACATGGAAGATTGCTCATCAGGAACACTATCATTGGATTTTTACATGAATGAGAAATAAACGTCTATTGTGTCAAAGGGGGGACAGTTTGGGGTACATTTGTTATAGCAACCAGTGTTACCCTAATACATAACATGACTGTGGAGGGGCCAGAAAGTAATTAAAGGGATTCTAATTCCAGAGGCCACGTTCTTAACCACTCTGCTTGAGCACCACTCAGGAAAGGAGTCAGTGAGGTCTTCATTCTAGTTCATTCTGCATGGAATAAATGCAAAAGGAGATAGAGATAGAAATAAAAGATAAGTCTAAAGAGTTCTCTTAAAGAGTGCGGGCATACTTGTGTCTCACTGCATTGCATTATCTTTAGCGATTTGATGCCATAAAAATTCTACATTATCTTGAAATGCTCCTCACAGGAAGTTCACATTTCTTTTCTTTCCATAAATAGAATGTCTGTTCAGCTTTCTGAGTACCTACCAAACTGATTTGGGAAAGAAAAAAATAAAAATTCTAGGTATATCCCTGAGTGAATTAAGTAGTTTTGATCCTCTAAAATTGAAAAGTATGCCCCTAATGCAGCTACACTCAAACTCCACAGGACAGTCTGGAAGGTGACAACCGCCAATGAGTTTAGGTGCTAAGCAAACTCAAGCAATCTGGATTTTCAGGCTCCTGCCCCATGCCACCCTCACCCTTTCTGTCAACCATCCTACATATCCAGGCCAATGCATACCTTTTTTATGGGCTAAATTTCCTGGATGACTATGATTTTAAAATCTCTGGCCTCAGAGTGTTATAATTACCTCTTGATGATGTAATTAGTAACAAAGTTTAACAGGGTATCATGGGACACCTAGAACCTTTCCAAAAGCATCCACCTCATTTATAAAGGGTTTTGAACCACTTCACCAAGCAACGATACCCATAAAACTGGGGCTCCCAAGGTGACAGAATTCACCCACTCATAGTGAACACTGCACACTGACCTATGCAATAATGTTAGGCTGAAGAATATTATAAATGTTGTCAGTGACCAGTAACTCACAAGCACTCTCATTACCTTACCAGCAGTGAAGGCAGGTGTGCTGAAGTTAGCACCCTGGGATACATTAGACATGATGTAGGGAATTCGTCATTAGTCCCTACAAGGTATGTTTTTTCCCCACTATGGTGCTGTGGAGGGTTTAACACGAGAGCTCCAGTGTGATCTGAGACATTCTCTGGCAGCTTAGAAGCTGTCTAATGAGAGCAATGCAGGCCAGCCCTGAGTTCACACGAGATGGGGATTGCCCATTCAGCCCTGCCCTCACCTGCCACCTCTATCACAGGGAAGGTTGCCAGAGAGAAGTCAGGCACAGTCCTAATGTGATATAAATGCCCACTTATCCAGCTAGGTGTCCAACACACACATCTTTAGTCTGATTTGCATCTGCTTACTTTTCCAAGGTTTAAAGATTTCAAAATGTAAATGGATAAAACTGAACAGCAGGAATTTTGGCACGTGTTAAAGGAGAGTTTTGTGGCATCAGGCATAGCAATGTCAAACATCACAGCAAAACTCTATAATCTAATAATTTCACCTCATCAGTGAAGAAGAAGCAGTGAAATTTTGGAAGTCCTTTGGGATTCTTTGGAAACTTCTGGGGTCAGCTTAGTAAACCAACGGCTTTAAGACCTTAAATGGAACTTGGATATACAGATGAGCAAGCCAAGTGCCCACTTTTTATTGCTGGGATCAGTTCTGACATTTAAAGTCTCCAGTGTCTTGGAAGGGAATGAGAGAACTGCTCCCAAGTAGAGGGATTATGCAGAAATGATATAAGACTTACCTAGAGTGAGAAAGTATGTCAGCAGAGAATGTGAGATGGAATTCAATCTGGCCATATCGGAAATCTCCGTAAGAGTAAAGAACAAATTGTATGCTGAATGGAAAACTGAAGCACTGGATTCCCTAAAACAAAGACAAAACTCAAAGTTTCAAGTGATCTACCTGAACCAGACTTGAATTTGGCCTGTAAATGTTAAAACTGAACTGACGATCCTGGAAGAAAGTATATGGAAAGTAAAGGCTCCTGTTACCTCTTCCTCAGGGTCCTCTTGAACATCGATACCCTCTTGAGGCAGAAAGTTTGGTTTAAATCTTAGGGTCCTCTTTTACCAGCTATGTTATTTTAAGCTAGGCATTTATCTCCTCTGAGTCTCATCTGCCAAATGGAAACAGTATCTTTCCACTTTACTTCTCAGATGTTAAAATTACATAAGGTAATGTAGGAGATTCCACTTCCAAAGCTGAACAAACAGCCCTTTCCTAAATCAGAGAGAGGAAAGAAGTCCATATATTGAAAGCTTTAAGCCCTACTCAAGGAAATGACCTTGACCCTTGGTAGAGTAAGAGTTTGTTATAAAGGCCAAAGATTTATAGAAACGATCTAACTGTATTCATTAGGGGCTGTGTGGCAAAACATGACCCTGAATGCAGAAATACTAAAATATGTTATGAGGAAATACGTTATATCGCTGGTACACATGGCCTGTCCTTCTGAAGTAAGGAGCAGGTTCAGAATGTTTCTTCAGAGGAATAGTGGCAGAGACACCATAGAAATCCATCGTTTGAGACCAGTTCAGGCAACCTGGCGAGAACTCATCTCTACAGTAAGTCAAAAAATTAGCCGCATGTGGTGGCACATACCCATAGTTCCAGCTACTTAGAAGGCTGAGGTGAAAGGATTGCCTGAACCCAACAGGTTGAGGCTGCGGTGGCCGTGAGTGTGCCACTGCACTCCAGTCTAGGCAACAGAGTGAGACTCCAACTCAAAAAGAAAGGGAGGGTCGTGGTGACCGGGTGCCGTGGCTCAGCCTGTAATCTCAGCATCTGGGGAGGCCAAGGTGAGTGAATTGCCTGAGCCTAGGGGTTCAAGACCAGCCTGGGCAACTTGGTGAGACCTCGTCTCTACAATAAATCAAAAAATAAGCAGGGCGTGGTAGCGCACACCTGTAGTTCCAGCTACTTGGAAAGCTGAGGTAGAAGGATCACCTAAGCCCAGCAGGTAGAGACTATGATGGCTGTAAGCCTGCCACTGCACTCCAGCCTGGGTGACAGAGTGAGACTCCAACTCAAAAAAATTATAAGGAAAGAAATCCATCATCATGGTGACACATCCACTTCCTTCCCAGTAAATAAAAACGGTGCCTCCTTTGGAAAGTGATTCATGAGTCATGCCCTAACTCTCGTCCTATCAGGTGAGTGTGAATTATAAATTCCCAGTGTTCCCCCTTTGCTACTCATGCTCTCTTGCTTGCCATGTTAATTCCCTCAGTCATATACCAACCTGAGTCTTTCAGTGGCCCCCTCCTATATTCCTGGAGCAGTCTGTAAGTTCTTCCTAATGCTAGGATCATCCCACTCCAATGCTTCCTGAGTTCTGTGGCAAAGATAGCTTCTAAAATACCACATTAAGCAAAATCTGTGATTCTCCATGATTTACTCAAACTCCTTTAACTGCCACTTAAGGGCATCCATGATCTGGCCCCCATTTGCCTTTCAAAGCTTTCCTTACCCATAAACTATGCTTTGCTGAAGCCAAACATGTTTTTCAAATGCACAACCTTTTCTCCACTTCCCTTGACTCTGCCTACACAGCTTCTCTCCTCTTGCATGTGACATCTAAACCAAAGGTGTGATCTTGAAGGTGCCTTATACCTGCCCATATTATTGCACAGTTTCCTTGCAATAATGCCCTACTGAAGTGTCTCCTACATAAAGCATTTGGAAACCCCCTAATAGATTTCACCCTTCCTCTATGGCTCTTTGGATTTCCTATGCTTGCTGTAGTCCATCTTCCAGACTGTAAATTCTTTGAGGTCTAGGAACTATGTCTTACTTTTATTTCCTCTAATTACCTAATTCAGTATGTGTTCGATGTTTAAGTGAATGAATGTATTAATGAATAAATAAAAGAAATCTTATCTTTCTTTTTTGTTCATGCTGTTCTACATTAATGCTCTGCCTTTGGCCTCAAGATATCCATCCTTTAAAGTCAAGCTCAAGGCTTATTTGCTCTATAAAGTTTTCCTTAAACTCCCTCAGACCCCACCAATCTCTCTTCTGTAATTATAGTGTATAGGCCAAAAAGTCGAACAGATGCTCTAAATGTTCACTGGTTGAAGAACACTGGTCTTGCTTCTCTAAAGCAGAGGGTCTTAAATTTGAGCTCCATGGATAAGAGTAGGGAGACTATGAGCCCCCCAAAACTAAATGCAACTCTGTGTAATTGCCCAGTTACACTAAAGTGTACAAAGCTCCATGGTTCAAAAAATGTTAAAAAAAAAAAAAAAAAACATTGTTCAGAGAGGACCAAAGCTCCTTTCCTAGAGCAGAGCTAGAAAATGTCTTGGATATCAGTGGCTAGACAAGCGCCAGATTCTCTTTGAATGACCAGCGCATCTCCTTGATGGGACCAATGTTTCTTGACTTCTATCATGCCCCACCTAGCACAACCCCCAGCTTGGGAGGTGGTTGGTAGAGCTTTGTAATGGCACTACAAGTTGGCAGATAATCTCAGGAGTATGGTGAGTTGATGCCTAAATTGGAATGGTAGAAGAGCACCCGACCTACCAGAATTACTGTTCTCTGTGTGAAATTCTATGACAAGAGGGGGCAGGCCATGGCAATGTTTCTATGAGCCCTGGGAGTTCTGGGCAGTAAAAAAGTAAACCAGTAAAGGAGTTGATCTCTGGAGGAGGGCCTGACTTGGTCCTGGAGGCTCTGGGCTGAATCCTCGCTATTGTCCAGTCTCCCCACTTTCTGCCTCGCCTGGCCTACTCTGACCACCTTGGTGTCTCACAGCAGCATGAGATCTGGAAAGCACCGGAACCCATATGTATCGAATTAATATAAAAAAACCTTTATAAAGCATGATGCTTTAGAGAGGTAGTGTTAGCAAAAAAATGTCAAGATTTTAACTTGGGACTGAACAGCAGGCCAAAATAAGATCTATTGCCAGCTTTAATGTTTTTATGGGGAAGATAAAAAAAATCTATGGAGTCTTTTAAAGTTACAAATGATGACTTTAGCCATGTAACAAAGGGGTTGATTTTAAACGAAAACAAAACGGAACAGAGAGAAGTGCAATTGGTGATTGTTGTTTTAACAAACTGAATTCCTTTTGGCTTCTCCTGGCTTAAGTCATGGTTTGTGTTACAAACCAAAAAAATTATAAGCGGCTAGTGCAGTCGCGGTTTTGATAAAACTCTCTTAAGTAATGATGATCCCGCCTTATTTAGACAAGTCAGGGGTCAATATGGCCTTATTTGCTTCTGTTTTTCATTAGTGGCGCTCTCTCTGTGTAGCATCACACTTCCTACCAGCTCCTTGAATACACAGAGGATTCATGCTTCAGTTCTGCATGTATTAAGAATGCAGCCATAGCAACTACCAGCATTAATGAACTATTTGCTTATGCAGTAATAATTAACTTCCATTACATTACTTTGTGTGATTACTTTCTTAATTGCCTGAATTATGCATCCATTTAATATTTAATAACCATTCTCAGAAATCAGACACTGGTAAAAAACAAATTGCTCACAGTTTCCTTGCAATAATTAAGCTCACAAGAATAAATGAAACCTTTTAAAAACGAATGCCTTGTGATTATATCCTTGCATATAGAACAAGATCCTAAATTAGTTATTTATTAAATCTAAATTTAAGTCCAAATAGTGCATTTTTCACTTTCACCTCGGGAAATCAACCTGCGCGGTAACTGATATCAACAACAAAATTAAATGCTTCCTATTTTCTTTGGAAGTCAGAAACTGCATTAATATTTATGACCATGCAAAATTCAAAAGTCCTTAAAATATTGTGTTTTTAAATTTATTTCAACTTGGCATGTCTTTTACACAAGGTAAGTAAGATGTTTAGGTGGAGATTAAAGTGTTATGAGACGAGATCAATAGCTCTCCATTAAGATGGGCTTCTGAGAGCTTCCCTTATTTTTTTGCTTCCTAACCCCCCCATGCACACACAAACTCACACACATACTCAAGTCCATTCATTCACCTGCTGGCCCCTTATAAAACAGTGGAAACGTACATCTGCAATCTGTTTTTAACCAAGCATAAGGAGACCCGTGGCAATTTATCCTCATACATTCACACTCACAGCCAGGCAGTTTGATCTCCTTGCCTTTTCAGCTCGCCAGCCAGAGCTCTCAAAACCCCTGTGCCCTTCTGCTGGCACCCAAGCACAGCCACATGCTGATTTGCAAAGTGATAATGCTATTATCCTATTGTACATCAGCTTCAGTTCCCTCCGGCTTGCAAAGTCATCACTGTCTTAACAAATAAAACGTGCGACTGTTTTATCGCAGGTTTTCTTGGTGAATAGATTCTATTGAATCTGGACAAGACAGCTTTTTTTTTTCTTTTCCTGGGACTGCATCTGCAAAATTGTTCTGCCATTCCACATTGATTATGGCAGCCGTGTACAGACGTGTTTATCTGAACCATAACCATGTTAGGCTTAAGCTACAGGGACACTGGGATGTTATATACCCACTGTTACCCTGTGCATACATAATACACACAAAATAATGTGTGCCGCATGAAAAAGGGAAGGGCAAACTTAGAGCGTTTTGTACCAAATGAACTCATCCAGAAAAATAGGTGCAGCCTAAGAGATCACATACAGAGTGCCAAGTGAAGAACTGAGATGAACCATCTTCCTACCAGAGAGGAGACTCTTTTTCCCAAAGCATGGAAACAGCCATGGGGAAGGGGTAGCATTGGGGGCGGGGGGCGATATGTAGAGAACAACTGGAGTTTAGGGTGCTGCGTATCAACAATGGCTGTTATTCCGAGTTTCTAAACTGAGCTAAATTGATGCCAATCTCGCTGACTGTTGTTACAGTGGGCAGAGTCATTAGGATTTGCTTTTTAAATGATCTCTCAGCCTGTAAAGGCTGAGAGCTGCTAGCAAGGCAAGGTTAGAGAGAAAATGATAGCAGTATGTTGATGCTTCACAGACCTCATGATAGTTTCCGTCTGTTATTATTTACGTCTGACTAGATGCGTCATGTCAGCTACCTAGAAGGCACTTTAATATGAAGCTCTTGTTTGCCTCCGCTCTTGCGCAGCCAGACTGGGATACTATTATTTTTGCATCACTACACTTAGGTGAAGCTTGCTTCAATCTTTCAGTAATGACACACAAAAGAAATAAAAATAGTTGTGTCCAAGTTATTATACGTGCTTGTATTCTAACAGGCCTCGTCAGCATTGCTCAGAAAAAAGAAAAAAAAGTGAATTTAAATCGATAAACAGACATTTATTAAAAGGTCAGCTTAATTGTATTTGTTTCAAATTCTTCACTAATATTTTAGGGAAAACTATTTTTCTTCGGCTTTGAGTTCGTGTCTTTGTTATTGGATGGAATCACTTGGGGGAAAGCTATAAGATGAATATTTGATCAAATTTGTCATGCTGTTTAATATCAACTTATACCATTTTAATAAATTCTATCAGTGTCATTGTTAATGAAGCCACATGAAAAGCTTTTGTTTTGTATGTCTATTATTGACACCATTAAGGACACATTTTGAAACAATGTGCATTTATCTGAAAGCAATATACAGAGAGGGACCTAATCACATGATTTCTAAAACTAAGATGGCTATTTCATATGTCAGGGATAAATTACCATTATGGCAAAAAAAATGAAATAGAACATTTATGTTGTCTTTCACCAAGATTGTCTTAACATATGAAGCCACCACTGTTCTATACCTATTTTTAGTAGAGAAAAATAAATGTTAGTTGAAAAGATTCTACAGTGCTAGAATTTATTGACATCATTTTATGCCCCAAACTGAAACATAGCTATAGCAAGAAACACATTTTAATAAAGCCAAAAATATTCTAGGTGATTTTTTTCTTCGTGCTTTAAAAAATATAACTATAACCAGATTTTAATATGAATAAAACAATCTACAAAACACATTTTGAAAACATAAAAGCATATAAATATATGCAATATGTCAGTAATAGCATTTAAACCGTTCGTAATTTTTAAACATGCATAATTTAGTACAAAGGCTTGAACAGGTTAAAATAAAAAGTAAAATAACTTACATAGATTCATATAGATATAAAAAATGCCTTCGGATAACATGTTCATAAAGTTTCCACCAAAATTTCATATTTAAACAGTAAATAGTATTGTCATTTCCAGAAAATGAGTTCTTACTCTAAAATGAGAAATTTAGATATTAGAGAGAAAAATACAAAACCTTTTTGCCTTCTTAATTCTAAGCATCTCACAGAGTATCACAACTGCAGTGTTAACTGAGCAGATTTCAATCAAAAGTCTGGGTCATTCTGAATTAGCTGGGGATGTATAGTCCTTAATCTCCTTATTTAGATAGAGGAAGTGCTTACATTTTTGAAGTCTGTGCAAACCGTGGGTGCATTAAAGTGTGATGATAAAGACCACTTTTCAGTTTTAAAGATCAGATGCCAGCTTCATGAGATGATCTTTTCAGGTAGATGCATTTGTGTTTGTGGCATATTTTTATAAATTTCAAATATAACGCTTTGTCAGAACTAAATGAAATGTCCTGCCTCTATATACATGTTTAGAATGCCTTTGAGTTTGCATTTTTAACTAATGTGACTCTCATAAACTACTAAGACAAATACAGTACTTTGAAATCAAATCAATCACACTTCCTCAATACCTTAAAACATTTAAATAATTACATTACAGCACATATGTGAAAATACTCTTTTAAAAAATGGTTTGCCTAAGGCATTTTTTCCTTACCTCCTGCCCAAGCTGCATGTGAGTTGTGGCAAAAAATGAACAGTAGGTGGCAGTCAAGTCACTAAACTGCTTCAAGGCTTCATTAACTAGAATCTGTTGTTAAGAGTAATAGGAAAGTAGTGTATTTTTCCATTTTAAAGAATTCATTTTATAATTAATCTTGAAATACATTTCTAAGGTCCCAAGCTGCTGAAATAGTGAGTTGATTGCATCCTTAAGCGAATGAGCCCAGATAAAAGTGATTTAATTCAAGAACCCTTTCCGCTCTGTCTCTATGACTTTTTTCCCCCTCATTTCTTTGTTATTACTGTTTTAATGTGGGTCTTTATGCAGTTTGGTAGTTGTGGACATGATCAGCACATTCTTGAGCTGGAGCCCAGGGCTGTGTAAGCCATGCTTGTATATCTAACCTGCAGGAGCGATTTCTTCCCCTGGTCTTACAGACCGCATGTATATATAGTTCCTTCCTGTGCCCCAGAAGATAAAATGGTTTATAGGGAGAAAGTCCTGGAGACGTAGCTGAAACACAGAAGGAACATCTTCAAAAGCAGAGAATTGTGGATAACTAAAATTTCAGTCAGTGGAAGTAAAAAGTATTAGTGAGAAGTAGCCTGGCGTAGGATGCCATGTTTTCTCCTTGAGAGGAAGGACTTTATCCGTTGGGTTCACCATGGTGTCCCCATGGTTGAGAACAGGGTGCCAGGCACACAGTAAATGTTTAATAAATATTTGCTGGATGAATCAATGAATGGCCAAAATCCAAGTCCTACTGGTTGCTCAGATTCCTATTCCAGAAGTTTTTGCTACAGTCTCACTTCTTCACAGACAATGGTAATGTTACATTCTCACTCTCTATCACTGTTCTTCCTCAAACACTACTGTTAACTACTATCATTGGGAATTGACGCGGCACCACCAACAGAACACAGCAGGACATGACTCCCATCTAGTCAATTTGGAATGTAGATGATGCCTTTCCGTTGAGTTACTGGCCCCAATTGCTCATAAAATTTGAGCTCATGCTACAGAAAGTACAAACTATATCAGTGGTTTTGGTCCTAACAGTTGAGTCAGATAAATTTATCTGTCTGCCTGTGCCTCAGTCTTCTCACCTGAAATCTACAAAGAGAACAGAGCCTAATTTATAGAAGTGTATTTGTTTAATATTATTATTATATACCAATGGCGTGCTCATACATAACACTTCACAGAACAATTTTTATTCACCCCAACTCGTACATTTCAATGAGAATCATTGTGACAGTAAATGGACTTGGCCATGTAATGAAAAGTTTGCACAATAGAATAACCAGCAGTCCCTCAAAAATGAAGTATAACATGGAAAGGGATATGTTTTAAGTTGACCAAAAGCTTGATTTTCTTCTCTTTTTTTTCTTGACCCAGTTTCAAAGACAGCCAGGAAATAATTAACATCTCCTCTTCTTCTCCCCTCCCAACACTGTGCTTTCTCACATTCCAGGTCAACAGAACTCTGCAAACATTTTCCAAACATTGAAAGCCCACCTCAAACCAAGGATTCGAAAATTTATCACTGATTTTGAATTATTTTTTCTCAAATCTATACCTTAGGTTTAAAATGACCACCTTAACCACCTTAAGGACAATCAGTTTGAGAAGGAGGCATCTTAAGGTGATTTCTTGTTATTCTTCCTTGAAACAGAGAGCTGCATTTTGTCAAAACTAAATTCAGATCCCAAGGGTACCTAAGTTTATTTCAAACATCAGAAAGAAGGCAACTCAAGCTGTGTTTACAATCTGGCAGTTTACTTCCTTCATATGTACCTAGTGGTAGACAAACCCTGCAGATCAGATTTTAAGGTAATCGTAAGAAGCATTTTCTAATCTCACTGAGAAATATTTAGGGAAATAAAATGCATTATTTCAACCTATTCATTTATTCTTCTCCTCCTATGGCAAACACACCATGGTATTTTTAGTAAAGAGATGTGAACTAGTCAATGTCTAAAGAAATAATAAGTAATTTGGTAACTTTCTGAGACATAGGCTCTCTTTTTCCAGAATCTTCTAGTCTCTTAGGTGACTCCTTGAGGAAGGAGGTCAAAATATTGAATGTGAGCAATTTTAATAAGAGACATTGAGTAATTTAAAAATGAGACATTCAGTACAAGACTCATTCATTTAAATTACATGAAAATCCAAGGTAGACTGTGTGTAATTAGGAGCCGTGTAAGTCCTCAGGCAATTGCAGTGAGGGTTAGGAGATTGCTTTAATAGACTATGACAAGGTTCCTTTTGTTTTTCATAAAATATTGTATTCCCTCTCGAAATGTAACAAATCCTTAATGAAATCACAGCCTCTTTATTGTTAGGGAATACTTTTTATGTTTTGAGAGATCAACAATGTCAAAACAATTACCGCAAATTAATGATGGATGAACCTCAAAAGATTCAGAGGGTAGTTAGTTCAGACACATGAAACCTTATACGAACCTACTTGAAGGCTCTAGTTGAAATCTTACCTGATAAGGTGCTCCCATGAGAGACTTAAGGGCCAAATGCAATGCAGGATTGCATGGGGGGATGATATTGGGAGAAAAGAAAGTCTGATTTTTTTCTGGTTCTGTTATCCACTTCCTGGATTATACCAAGAAAATAACTAGGAGACTCTGGACAAGTATTCTGTTTGATTTTCTTTTCTTTCATTCCTTTCCTATTTTGTTTGATTTTTGGGAATTCTTTGTTTATGAGGAGAAATGGGCTATTTTCCATGAAGAACTGAAAGACTCTTAAGACATAAAAAAGAGTATTTTTATGGTTTATACATGTAAAGTAAAACTCATGGTTGGATTAATAGTAATGAGTTTCTGGTAAACAAGAAACATACACTTTCACCTGGTACTCAAATAGTGAAACTGTAAGTTCTAGCCAAGTCTGTAAGCAAAAATTATGGTGGTAGCTGTGCATATTATAGCCAATGCCTCATATATTTAGTGTGGTTCATTAATAGGTAAGAGAATTAAGGAAGGAACAAAAAAAAATTTGCTTTATAAGTAAATCATGCCAAAATAATCTCCTTTCCTTTTGTTAATATATGGATCCTCAGTGGTAAGAACACTGAGAATTCTTGCAAAGTGAACATCTTGATTTCAGACAAACAGGATGTTAAATGATTATACTATTAGGGACTAGATAAATAAGGCTGGATGATAACATAAGCTAAAAGTGCTCTGTAATTGTCCCGGTTTGTTTGGCTTTTTATTTTCTCAATTAACAAAGTTGAGGTCATAAAGTGTGTACCTATCAAACTCCCAGAGAATAAAAAAGACTGTGAGGGACACTCGTTGTGTTAGATGACACCATAAAGACTTAAAAAACTTAATAAGCTGAAGACATACAAAATAAATCCAATGAATTTTAACAGAGACAGAGTCCTTCATTTGGGTCCAAATACACACACATACACATTGTACATACATATATAAAAGAGAAAGGATATTGGTTTTTAGCAGTTTGTATACAAATGATCATGGCCTTATTTAACCAAAAGTTCAGAATGAACTAATGACAGCTCACATACAGACATATGTGTTAGGCACTATTCTGAATTACTCATGAGCATTACTTTATTTCTATCATCATAATTTTATAGATTAAAAAAACTGAAGTAGAGAAAAGATAGGTAACTTATCCTGAAGCAGAGTCAGGATAACGATACCAGTGTCTGGCCCTAGTGTTCACACTCAGAATTTCCACTTACATATGCCTTTCAGCTTAAGGAAAGTTAACTGTCCCATTGTTCTCTGAACCGGAGTCTGGCTCTCAGTTCTCATGTCTTTTTAAAGATGGCTAGGAATAAAATGCATCATAAACATTGATAGGCAAAGCTGTAGGAAATGGAGATGCTTGCCCAGAGGAGAGAAGACTTGGGGAAGTTCTCACATGTCTAGACTAGAACTTGTCAAGAAAAAGATTGCAATTGTTTATGCATCCCCACAGGGCAGGGTAGCAAATTTTAACCCATTACGTGTCATCACCACACAAATGATCCAAACTAGGATGTGCCTTGTGAGATGGTGAGCATCTCATCTGTGAAAATGATCAAGAGAAAGTCAGATTAAGGAGCAGCACCATGCAGCAGTGGGAGGTGACCCAAATGGCTCCTAGGATAGCTTTCAAGATGCAAACTTTGGGATAATCAAGACAGAGTTTGTGAACTGCTTCACCCCCTCCACCCAATGTGCATGTGAACGCACGCAGGCAGACACATACGCTTTCCTTCAGTCTCTATTTGTATCCTTACATGGTGGCAATTATACTGGGTTTACAACTAGTAGATATGAATTCTTACCAGCTTTTTGCTTAAACATTTTTGCCCCCTTAGTTTCTCTTTCTGTAAATAAAAAAGAGGAAATAAAGATAATGGAAGATGGAAGGAAGGAAGGAAAACAAAAACAAAAAATAAGGAGAGTAAGAAAAATAGATCCAGTTATGTTTCTCTCTTCATACCTCTCAAAACTTTTGTGAGACCATGATGAGATAAAGGATTATCAGGAGTTTGGGGGAAGAGAAGTGTATATACTTAAAGTACTCTGTGAATTCAAAGTGTTGAAGAATTTTTTGTTGGCAGCAGTTTGGCTCTGTTCCCTGTGTGAATCCTAGGTCATGGATGTGATCCATATGAATGGGTTAATTGCATCCTGTCCTCTGACCACAAGTGCTGTGCCCAAGTCAAACTTGACATCTGGTGAATGGCTGTTCTTGATTACCAGGGACTGTGAGATAGAGTGAGAAAAACTCAGTACAACGCTGTCTCCACCAACAAGAAGCAAGTTAAAATGAAATTTTTCATCATTGTGCCAAGTGGCATGATCTTGGCACATAAAAGACTGCACTTGTAGTAATAGGAAACTTTTCTGCAAGTGGAGAAATTTTACATTTAGAAGAAGAACATTAAAATGGAAAATACACATATGCATACATATGTGTGTGTGTGTGTGTGTGTGTGTGTGTGTGTGTGACAAAAATTCCAGGATGTAGAAATGAAAAAATGAATACCCAAGTCAATTGACTAGTTTTTATGCACTTCCAGACAATGACATACATCAACCTTTATTACTGGTCACCAATATCTAACATCTATCATTTTTTTTACTCATGCTATCTTTAAAATAAAGCTACAGAAATCATAGGAGATTACATAATAAAACAACACAAGAACCTTCTAAACAGTTTTTAAAAAGCCATTTCTAACTTAACGAATCAAATACTACTATTTGCACATCTGGAATGAAAGCATAAACCAACCAATTATAAATATAATAAACTTAAGGAGTTGGATATTACATTTATAAGTAAGATAACAGATGTGGTATAAATGCAGAAACTGGAAATGAGGTGGTTTATTTTTCAATTTCCCTAGATTTACATTAAGGAAGTACGTATCATAATTGCAATATAGGAGTTCAAAAGTATTCAGTTCTTTAGCTAAGGATTGGTTTGGAGGAGAAAGCATAGCATACGGCTCAAAAGAGCAAACTCAGGAGAAATAGTATATCAACTAGAGTTAGGGTAAAAATATCAGGAATAATAAAATATATTTAAAGAATTCATTAAATTGTCACCATAGATTTTCTATCTGGAAATCTTCTCATGCTGCAGATTATCATAGGTTTTTTGTTTTGTTTTGCTTGTAGAGATGAGATCTGGCTATGTTGCCCAAGCTGGCCCCAAACTCCTTGGCTCAAGCAATTCTCCTGCCTCGGCCTCCCAAAATGCTGAGATTATAGATATAAACCACCATGCTTGGTCCATTATAGCAATTTTAAAGTGATAGCTTGGACATCATTCTAGAAAAGTTATTGATTTTCTCTGTGATTTTTTTGAAAGCTATGAATCTCTAAACAAAGTGCTAGATATCCCAGTTTGTACTTATAATTAGAAAGTCTTTGGGGCTCTCGGCAAGATGCAACAGTCCACCAAAAGTTCTTTTCTTCCTGGGCATGTAGCTGGACTGCATTTTTTAAGCTTCCCTTGCAGCTAGATGTGGGCATGTGACCAATCTCTCACCATGCACAAAACCAAAAGCAAAATTCACTTCACTTGCTTAACAGGGAATTTTTGGCCCTGCTCCTAACCCTTACCCCAGGCTCTAATAACCAGAACTTGGAAAACAATACACAGAGAACCACCTGATGCAGATGGCAGGCCTGTCATCAGCTGAGTTTCTGATGAAGCGGATGAACCAGTCCCATTCACCTGAATCCCTCACCTTAGAACTATTATGTGTGAGATAAGTATCTTCATTTTTTAAGCTACTTAGCGTGGGGCCTCTTGCTATAGCAGCTTAGTGTTTCAGAAAACATAAGCTTTTCCAAAAAGAATTTACCTAATTAATCCATAAATTTTCAGCGTTATTTTCATTATCTTCTTGTAAACAAAATATTAGGCTTTGGACTTTGACTTTATTTTTACAAATCTTCCTTGTGCAAAAAAACACATATTGAAAGATGGATTTCTATAATAGCTCTAAAGTTAACTAGATTTTTGCCTTAAATTTTTGTTTATTTTCATTATTTTCATTTGATTTAATCATACAACTGCGAACATTTAAAAAATCAGAGCAAATTATCTAAGTCAGGGAATTTGAATGAGAATTCTAATCTCAGAAATGCTATCAACATGAAAACAATATTCTTGAATTTTTCTGAGTTATTTTTACATATAAATTGTTTTAACAGATGCCTAGAAGAAAAAAAAAACATTGAAAGTTATTGAGCAAAAAAGAGTTAACATAGCAGGCCTCAGACTGTTATCCTTACACATTTGTCCTTAGCCAATACCTGAGAATTAGAATTTCAGGAGGGTTCCCACTATTCCCTAACTGCTGATTGTCTCACTGTGTCTAAACTACTGATACAAATAATATGGTTTATGCTGATACCTGCTTTCCATCAGGGAGTCTGGAGTCTTGATATAAGCTATGCAAAAGGTGCATAAGTGACCAGCCCCCAGTAAAAACCTTGGGCATTGAGTCTTTACTAAGCTTTCCTGATAGACAACATTTAACACATGGTGCCCCAAGTTGATACTGGAGGAATTACGTGCAGACTATGTGAGTCTTCGAGGAGAGAGCTTGCACCTGGATTCCTTTGAACTTTGCCCATGTACTTTTTCCCTGTGTTGACTTTGTTTTGTGTCATTTCAATGTAATAAATCATATGTTTAGTCTTATGAGTCCACCTAGGTGAGACTACTGAAGGGTGGTCTTGGGGACCCCTTACACTCTTACCAAATACGATTTGAAGTAGAAAGAGCTAATAGAAAAATAAATGGGAATATTCTAACAAACTAGGAAAACTGTGCACAAGCTACTAAATTCTGGAGTATCAGAAAGCATTTATTAGGGCATAAAGTTTTCCAAAAGTAATAAAACATTCAAGTTTAAGATGATAAGTACATAATAATACCAATAGATATTTACATAGGACTCCAGTTTGCTAGTTATCAATAGCCCTCTGAGGCTGGCAGGCCCTTAATCATCATTATCCCCATTTTCAGAGTAAGGGGTTGAATTCAGACTTTCCCAAGGCCATAGATCCAGAACTTGTTGAGCAGACAGGAGACACAGGCCTTCTGAAGCCTAACCATCTTCTAGTTCTCCTAAATCAGCTTTTGCGATCTGAGAGCCCAGAAGTCTGAGGATGTGCCTGAGTCCAGTATGAAGGAAGGTCAAGGCCATGTGGGAAGGCTCCAAACCATCCACTCTACTTCATCTAAGTGGCTCCACACTTATCAGTTCTAATTATAGAAATTCTGCTTAAATTTTTGTAAAAACAAGAATTCCACAAATTTTTTTTTGTTTGAATGCCACTGAAATGATCTTTTGGTTCCTTGTAGGTAAAATCTGAAGTCAATGATAAACATTTCATTTTAAAATCTTTCACTTTTTAGGGTTAAATATCCCACCCATAGGGTGGGTAGCTCACTGATTTTAGCAAATGACTCTAAGGTAGATTTGTGCTAAATCAATAGGAATTATGCACGGGCACACCATAAATCATTTTTTCTGCTCTTTACAGAATTTACCTTGTTAGTTCCTTTGCTACTTCCTATGTCTTGAACTTGTCTCTGGATTCCTCATTGTTCTCTCTGCTCCCCTGGGTGCTTCTGTTTCTTTCATTCACATTAAATCTAAATCTGAAATTGCTACAAGATCTTCCCTGATTAAGTTGTACCTAGGCCACTAACGGATCAAGGAAGATTAGATATGACAAATTTGCCCTCAGTTCTCGGCTTTCCAGGACACTGATACCAGTCATTCCTAACGTAGAGAACATAGACCTTGGAGCCATACAGACTTGGAATTAAAATCTTGATTTCACCATATTCTTGCTGCGTGACCTTGGACAAGTCAATTAATATTTCTAAGACTTAATATATCTGTAGAATGGTAATACCAGCATTTACCTTAATGAGGTTAAAAGTCTAAAATAGCATAATTCAAGTCCATGGTTATTTAATAGTCCCTATACCAGCTACTCATACTAGAAATCCACTGGAGTCCCTGCTATAATTACATAGCCCTAACCAAAATTGTAATGCAGTCAAGCCTTCCCCAGACTTTAGATATTTTTCCTAGAAGCTTGTAAGGAATACACTACAAGTGTTTAAGCTGCTTTGTTTACTATACTCACCAAGGAAAGGGAAAATTGTAGCCTCTTAAGACAATGTATACAAAATGCTGAAAACTCCAGGGTTGTGACTTAGAAATTGTTTAGGGTAAATTAAAGTTATTCATCAGAAAAGAATTGAGAGGTAAGACAACGGCTCACAACAGAGTCGAAGGGTTGGGTACACCCAGTGTATAGTGAACTCATTTAGACAGCTGGAGTCAGCTGAGAAAGAGAGGCACTGAGGTTGAGTAATCATGAAGAGAGAAGAGAAGCATCATCTTTTTGTCATCTTTTCTATTTTAGATTCTGATGAGCAAAGATAAAAATTACAGATGCAAGTTTTGGCTTGAAGCTTGAAGAGAAGGCACCAATTAGTGCCCACATGTCACATTTTTTTAAGTCATGCTCCAAATGTGAGTCTATCTAAATCTGAAATTCAAGGGTAGGTAATAGGCATTTACTTAATTATTTAGATTGTAGTAATAAAGAAAGGCTTTAAAGAAACTGAATATTCAAATAGAAAAATATGGATTTTATTTGTTTTCCAGTGGAGTGTCTACAAGGACCTAACCAACCTCCAGGAAAGAAAAATTGCTCTTTTAACCTTGATTCAATTATATCAGACATCATAGTGCACTTTATTCCAGTTTGAGCATTGTTATAACAACGCTTCTCTAAATCCACTAGATCAATAAACTGCCTACCCCACAAATGGCAAGATCTCAAGTACTTCCCCAGAGGAAGACTATTTACTGTAACTTCTGTACCTTGTCTATGCTCTGCCTTCATTCTGCTGATCTTACTATCCTCCCATCAGCATTCTGCTCACCAATTCAATACCATTTACTCTACTAGTCGTATGTGGCTTGGGCCGTTTGTGTTTGACACTAAATGCCTCTTGTCTACTGCTGCCCCGTCCTACTGGGTACTTGCTTCCTTGTTACTATTGTCTGGATTCCTTGCCATCCCTTCTACTTCCAGGTCTCACATGTTTGCATTTCTTTCCATTGAATAGGGAGCGACCTTCACCATGTCATCTACTCTTTTATGAAGAAATATGGTCTTTTCAGCCCCTAACCCTGAAGCAGTGGTGCTGTAGTCACCGGGCCAGACTGCTCTAGACCTCTGGGACCATGTAGGCATCTAGTAGGACATGAAACTTGGGCTACAAGGACGTCCAAGGTCAAGATGAGAAGAGTTCTCTGTACTTCACCCACCTGTTGACAGAGCAGATTCACCTCTGAAACTCTTTGGTGGAGTTCTACTGTGTGGCCTGCCTGCAGGATTTTTTTTTTTTTTTTTTTTTTGAGTTGGAGTCTCTCACTCTGTCACCCAGGCTGGAGTGTAGTGGCACACTCATGACCACTGCCTCCTCGACCTGCCAGGCTCAGGTGATCCTTCCACCTCAGCCTTCCAAGTAGCTGGAACTACAAGCATGTGCCTCCATGCCCAGCTAATTTTTATTGATTTATTGTAGAGATGAGGTCTCACCAAGTTGCCCAGGCTGGTCTCAAACCCATGGGTTCAGGCAATCCTCTCAACTCAACTTCCCAATGTCTGGAGGATTTTGAACTTGATGTTGGCAATTCCCAAGGCAAAGCAAGTCAAACTTGGCATGGAGGTATAGAGACCATTTTTCAAAGTCCTGGTGATGAAGTGTGGAAAGTAATATTGAAAATGAACAAAAGCAATTTAAATTCTCTGGATGACCAAGAAGGAATTAAAAGTGGAACATATGTTGATAGAAGTTAAAGTTTCAACTTGAAAAGGAAGAGAAATAACCTGTCAAAGTTATCTGATGACAAATTATGAGAGTGTTCCCCCATCACCATACACAAAAGATTATTTACATGGGTGCAAAAGAAAATGTTTTGCCACTGGAAAATCAAAAGAAGTTAAAAGCAATAGAACCAAATGACTATAAAGGAAAGGTCTTAGAAGAAATTGAAGATATTATCAAAAAGAGGGGGACACTTATCCATCATTAGAACATAACAGAATATACCTAAGAATATTCTATGTGCTAACAAAATATTTTTAATATTTGAGAAGAAGGATCTGGGATATCTTCACATTTAATCTATTTTCAACGATGCCCTGAAGGAATATCTCACTTGGATGATTTCTTGTTTTCAGACTATAAAAAGAAATTGGGTTAGGAGTTAGACAATTAAAAAGGGAGCTGTGAGGTCCTAGAATATGTGACAAATAGATGTGGGTACCCCTCCTATAAACACTTAAAGCTATTTTCTTGAATTGATCATAAGTGTCTTCTTTCTCTGGCAAAGGACAGATTTGTAGCTCACTTGGTGGTGTTGGTGAATTACTCTGCTTTGTCTGGATTTTAAAAAATCAGCTTAATTAGAGTAAGCAATTGATAATAAAATTTTGAAAATTGCAAAGATGGTATACTGTTTTTAGAGGCACACGTGCATTTGTGGTTTAATCTGTTAACCCTAAAGTTAGAAAATAAATAAAGTTTTGCCAGTAGTTATGGGGGGTCCCTGGTCATGTCATTTTTTTTTTTAGTTTTACAGCACACCCTTTCATTCTCAGGGTGTAAAGCCAATCTTCTAAAGGGCTTCTGATAAGTTCAAGTACAATCTCATGTTGAGAGAACACATTGCCAGAACTGACCATCACACCAGACTTTTCCTCTCCCTTAAGTAGTATCCACTTAGAAGCCCTGTAGTCTGGCTGTGGTTCACACTGTCATGATCTCTTAACTTCTACTCCTCAAACATAACTTAACCCTAGATTTGGGGGAATAAAAATTCTACCCCATGGAGCTTCTGAGATCCGTGCAAAAAAAGTGTTATGTCAAGATGTCAATTGGAATGACATGAATGGCATATATTAAATGTATCCAAGCCTCAGATCTTACAAGAGCCTCACCATATACCAATACATTTCAATAAGAAAATTATGTTTCTTAAGACTTTAGGAGTCAGACATGCTTTGTTTTTAATAACACTTCTAGGGATTGACAAATGTTTCCTGTAAAGCATCAAATAATAAATATTTTAGGCTTTGTGGATCATGCAGGTGCTTCACATATTTCTTCTTTGTTCTGTTTTACAACCTATTAAAATTATAAAAATCATTCTTTAGCTATGTGCTGTACAAAAGCAGGCTGTGGGATGGATTTGGTCAATCAGTCATAGCTTGCCAATCCCTGATACTTAAAAGTGTAACTGGTATAGGAATCCTCTTGAATAATTAAAAAAAATTCTACTAAGAACAGGTTAGTGAGTAAATTATATTCCCAAAAGTTAACTCACAAGCATAATATTTTATTTTTCTATGAAACTCCACAAATTTGATACTATTACTTCTGCCCAAGATGGATTAACAGTTACCAAACTCACCCTGCCACTTGAAACATTACCAACAAAAAAACTCCAGCAAAATGTTTGATACACAGTGATTTTAATACTTGGACATCAGGCAATAAAGGACAGTCATTCTCAAGAAAAAGCGAAAGCAAATGAAGTGAGCCTTATGAGCGCCTCAACTTAATACAGTAAGAGAGTTTCCAAACTGTGGTGAAGGGAGGAGAAGACTCAAGGAAGACTACTTAAGTTGAGGACTTGAAACTGAGCTGCCAGGGAGAACACAGTAGCTAAAGTTTGCAGGACAGAGTATCTAAGAAGAGAGAGCTGCACAGAGATCTACAGTCCTCCATCCAGTATTCAGCACCTTTCAGCCTTGCCTTTGCCTTTACCTTGTCACTCTGGTCCTGTTTAAAGAAACCATAAATGCAAGACATGAGAGGATCAAACATTTTTAACGTAACTTAACCATGTCCCAAAACTAAGCTCAAAAATATGTGGAATAAAAACAATCTAGCAATAGAAAATTTACAATTTCTTGCATTTAACCCCAAATTTCTAGGCATGCAAAGAAGGAAGAAAATAACATCCATAAGGAGAAGAAAATCAGTCGAAACCAACTCAGAACTGACACAGTAGTTAGTATTAGTAGACAGAGATGTCAAAACAATTATTATAACCATATTCCTTATGTTCAAAAAGTTAAGCAGAAGATATATTTTTAAATACCCAAATTAAATTTCTAGAGAAGAAAAATAACATCTAAAACAATATATACATAAATATACTGAATGAGATTAGTGGCAGATTAGATATTGCAGATTTTAGTGAACTTGAAAACATAGCAATCAAAATAATCCAAAAATGAAACACAGAGAAAAAAATAACATTTCTAGAAATGAAAAGAGTATCATACTTATAATCAGAGTCTCTGAAGGAGAAAAGGTGGGAGATAAAAAAAGAATAAAGAAGTAATGGCTGAAAATTTTCCAAATTTGGTGACAAATATAAACTCACAGATCCAAGAAGCTCAGTGAATTGTGAAAACCACGAAGAAAACTACACCAAAAACAAACAAACAAAAAAAAAAAAACGAAGAAAGAAAGCTACATCAAGGCACATCATAATCAAATTACTGAAAATCAGTGATAAAGAGAAAATAGTAAAAACAGATGGACGGGAGAGACATTATTTACAGATAAGCATGACAACATGTTTCTTGTCGGAAACAATGTGAGAGAGAAGTCAGTGGAGCAATATGTTGAAGGCACTAAACGAAAAAAACCCAAAATCTTACATTCTCCACTCAAGCATAACATCTTCCCAAAATTAAGATAAGAAGAATATTTTGAGACATAAAAAAACTGAAAGAATTTATCAACAGCAGACCCACCAAAAGACATGGTAAAAGAATTCCTTTGAGCCGGCTCGGTAGCTCAGCCTGTAATTACAGGCTTTGGGAGGCTGAGGTGAGTGGATTGCCTGAGCCTGCGGGCTCGAGACCCGCCTGGACAACTTGGCGAGACCTCATCTTTACAATAAATCAAAAAATCAGCCGGGCGTGGTAGCGCGTGCTGTAATTCCGGCTACTCGGAAGGCTGAGGCGGAAGGATCGCAGGAGCCCAGCAGGTCAAGGCTGCGGTGTCCAGGAGCGGCCGCTGCACTCCAGTCTGGGCCACAGAGTGAGACTCTAACTCAAAAACAAAAACAAAAACAAAAAAAACAATTCCTTTGAGAAGAAATATGATATAAGACAGAAATATGAATCAAAAGCTTAAAGAGCACCAAAAACAGTAACTATGTGTGTAAATACATGAGTTTTTTTATTACTATTATTCAAATATCTTTCAAAGGTAACTGGATATTTAAGCAAAAATAGTAAGTATGAATTGAGGAGGTTAAAACATGTATATAAGATACGACAAAGAGCCGGGCTCGGTGGCTCAGCCTGTAATCCCACACCTTGGGAGGCTGAGGTGAGTGGATTGCCTGAGCCCGTGGGTTCGAGACCCGCCTAGGCAACTTGGCGAGACCTCATCTCTACAATAAATCAAAAAACTAGCCGGGCGTGGTCGCGCGCGCCTGTAGTTCCGGCTACTCGGAAGGCTAAGGCGGAAGGATCGCCGGAGCCCAGTGGGTCGAGGCTGCGGTGGCCGGGAGCAGCCACTGCACCCCAGTCTGGGCGACAGAGTGAGACTCCAACTCAAAAAAAAAAAAAAAAAAAAAATGACAAAGATAACATAAAGGTCAGAAAAAGAATAATGGAAGTATATTAGGTTTGTATCCTACATGTAAAGTAG